>JAODVM010170616.1:0-14364 GCA_025400095.1 Phenganax marumi
ATACGTGGAAAGGACAAAGTTATGGAAATGCCATCATGATAATCAATAACACACAAAGCCTTCCGATCTTGAAAGACTTTCTGAATAAAATAGTAAATAATGGCAGTTTGATGATCACTACCTGATTGCAGTGTAATAATTCCCAGACAACTTAATACTATTTGGTATATGTCTCAGCGACAGCTTGCTGTAAAGAGGCAACAGAGCAGATGCATTGTTGTTTTGAAGAGCTCTTTGCACTTCTTTGAAGAATTTGTTTTCCATTTGCCATATAAAAGTCAAATTTGAGACACACTTTGATGAATGAGCACTGTAAAGAACACTACTGTGTCATGCGGGCTGGTGCGACACGCTGCATTGTTGATGCACGATGACAAGGGCAAAAAAAGTAAATCAATGAATTGCCCTCTAAGGTTAGAATAGGACCAGACTAACCAAACAAAAATCTTATTCTATTGCTGGTTTAATGTGGGCTGCACACCTGATTATTGGCAAAAAGCCCATAATATTCCACACAGCCAGTCAAAATCCGTGGCAACCATGAATCTAGCCAATCATAACGCCTGATTTAACAAGAGAGACACTGCAAACACTGCATAAGGACCACTGAAATACTGCAAAAAAACTCGCCTTGCTTCAAATGATACATAGTAAAAAACTGGAATCTACAGTTTGTGCTGACAGATTATTGGTAGAGTTGACTGCATAACTTGCTTAATTCACTGGAGTGCTATTATTAATAGAAACTCAGGCCAAGATTTGAGAATTGTTCATACATCATATGACCGGTTTGATGTATGCTAGATCTGACACTGCCTGGAGATAGTGAAAGAACAAAGAGAGTTGCCACAGCTCCACTTGTCTTCATGGCAAGGGGCATTGAAGAACATTGGAAGCAACTGTTTGGTTACGTTCTGGTTCATGACACATGCCGAAGTGAAATTATTAAAAGAAAACTATTTGAGATTATTGACGAATCAACATTCATGGGTTTACAAATTGAAACCATTGTATCTGATTTGAGATCAAACTTCCAAAAATTGCTCATTGAGTTAAAAGTGACTAAGGGTGGGCAAGAAGATCATGTATTTGTTTGATCCGCCCCATCTCATAAAGGCATTATATAACAATTTGATGAAATATGACTTTCATTTTGACAAGAATGTTGCATCTTGGGATGACATTGAAGTTCTTTATGAGCAGGATATGCAATAAACTTTGCGATGCTGTCCAAAACTAACCAGAAAGCATATCCATCTAAATGGTTTCTAAAAAATGAAAGTAAAGTTGGCAATGCAAGTCATGAGGCAAACAGTAGCTTCCACCATATGTCTGTACCACTTGATGTACTTTTTGAATCTGCAGCTGGAACTTCTGAACTAATCGCAAACTCTGACAACTTTCTTGACCGTTTAAACAGTTCAAATCTAAACAGTGCAGAGATCCCCAAAAGGGCCATTTCCAAGGAATTGTCCCATCACAAGTTCATCACTAATATGCTACAATTTATCAAATCAATTAAGACGATCAACAAGCAATCTCAAGGTGTCACAAATCGGCTCTGATGGCTCAAAGGACTACAAATGACTTTGAACGGTGTGCTGACCCCGTAGAAGCATCTTAGTGAAGACCCCCCTTTGCAGTTCCTTGATAACCAGAAGGCTGAACAAAAAGCCATTGGAAAGTTTTTTGTCCGATCAGACAACAAGGGAGACATTATGAAAATCCAACCCCACTACGGTTTGTAAGGGCATTTTGCAAGCTGTTTGTTGACACATTTTTCACTCCGCTGTCATCCGGTAATTGTGCTGAGGATTTTTACAGGTTTTTAATCGGATCTTCATCATACAAAAAAGGCACTTAGAAAAGATCAGCCCATCTTACCACCTGTGCAACATATGTTGATGACACTGATTTCAACTCAAGTGAAGTTGAAAAGAATAGCTGAATTCACATAAGAGACGAGAAACGCATCTTAGATACTTGTCTCAGACGGAAAACTCGTCTGATGTGAAGGTGGGAGGAGATGAGTTTCCCGTTTGGATTTTACCTAACCCTAACCCTTACCCATCCAAACAGAAGGGAAACTTAGAGAGAAATCCTGTGTAGACGATTAACTCATCTTGAATTCTAATTGGACGCATAAATGAGACAAGCTCACTGGACGAGTTTCTTAACACCAACACGGGCAACGACTGAAACAAAGTAAGAGAGACACAAATGGCACCTAAAGCAAAAGCAAGAAAAATGGAAATAGAAAAATACTGTCTTTAAACAAACAAAAACAAGGTTTGGACCGCAGACGAAGTTATTAAATATGCAAACGTGCTTTGTTCAACAGATAACGCAGAGCGTCCGTGGTTACACCAGATAGAGAATTATGCTCTAAAAAGTCTGCAAACAAAGAGCTATTTCGACCTATAAAAGAGGTCTTTGATATTGCTATGGGTTATGAAGGAAGGTGATGAAACATTTACCATTGAAAAACTATGTGCAAAGTTCAAGTGGTTTAAGAAACAATGGCGAATTTCTGATTACAAGATAAAAAATGCAACTGGTCTAGGAAAGGACACAGCTGTGCCATCATGTTACGATATTATGAATCCTCACTTTTGCGAAGCAGCTGACGACATGACATCAATTTCCAGCAAATCTAGTGATATACTAATTTTAGTAGTGATATACTGCTCTATAGATACTACACTTTATTCCACTGATTCAGAAAATCACTCTAATCATGAATTAAGTGATGAAAGAAATTTTTTTAGTGATACAAGTACAACCGACAAGAAAAGGCAATTAAGGCATAAATCAACAGGTAAAAAGAGAACCATAGATGCATCAAATGAAAGCAGCCAAAAGCCAATGAGTCTGAAACTATTGCAAATGCAATTGAGGTGGAACAAAGTGTAACTGACACAGACAAAAGTGAGAAAAAAAGACTCAAAAAGGACAAAAATTAGAGTACCCCCCAAGAAATTATTTTCAAAGCCAAGATCCCAAAGTGAGGTCATGATACAAGTAGCAAAGAGTGCATTGAATCAAGTACTAAAGAGAAAGAGAAAAATAGATATGAGCGATTAAAGATTTTATTAGATGCTGAAAGAAAGAGGGATGAACTATTTTATGTATACCAAAGGGAACAAGCAGAGGCAAACAGAAGACATGAAATGCTTTTGGCTCAACTATTTGCAAGAGGATCATCTGCTCCGTATCAACCACAGGTCTAGAATCATGTTCAGATGACCCACTCTACCAATACTCCTGTAAGTTATGCTTATAGCTCAGCAGGAAACCAGCGACCAGACTCACAAGGTCAAATAAACACATGTGGTCCTTCTGGGACATCTATACCCTGAGACAATGATTCATATTCTCTCAATAAACTGTAATTTTATCTTAGAACATTTACTGGTAAAACTAAAGAACATTTGTTGAGTTAATAATATTGAGTTGTTCTACCCCTGTTATCAAAGGTTTCAATATCTTGTTTCAATAAGATTTTTTTTTCATATTAAGGGAGTTCACAGCGAGGAAAGGGCTAATTGTTTAACAGGTTTCTTGAAAGAGGGATGAATAAATTTTTCAACCTTCATTTTGCCCATTCACAAATCCTCCTCTCTTCATAAGTAATGACTCCCTACGGTAAAAGGTCATGCTTACAGTATAAGATCATACTGAATATGCTTTATTTAACATTTAGTACCATATGGAAACAAGTTTCTAAATAACCTCCTAAAATTCATTTAAAATTCATAAGCAAAATACAAAGGAAATTCATGACCCGTAGCATATCTATATATCTGATACAGACTTGTTCAAAATGTCGCCTTTAATTTTTAGAGTGTAGATTACTTCAATTCTCAAAATTCCAATGCTAATAAGCCTACAAAATCATGAATTTTAGAAGTCATATACAAACCTTGCAGTTTGGTCTTTATCAGATATATAAACACTCGGCTTTGCCTCGGGTTTATAAATCTGATAAAGACCTCTTGCGTGGTTTGTATATATTACATTTAGGATTGATAATAACTAAATAATGATATCAGGGTGCTCAACACTTGTAACATTCAGGAGCCTTGGCACTTTTACAACAACTTAGATTAAATTATTCTAGTATACACAATCTAAGCTGAGAGTTTACTCTGATCTTAAAAACCAGAACCATTCTTTAATTATGTCACACACTTTATTATTCAGAGCTTTATCGTCAGATCGCTTTCTAGGTTTGCGTATTAATTCCAACTTTTGATTCTCCAGCTGCCAGCGTGAAAGACAAGGGTCTGCCCTTTTAATACACACATTATGTAATGTGATACATGCCATGATTATTGCAGTTATGTTCCCTTTGCGACATTTAGTTTTTTTATATATAATGTACCATCTTCCTTTTAACATGCCATAGGCATGCTCTAAAACTACTCTTGCAGCTCCTAGATGCCTGTTAAAATATTGTTCCTTTTGGTTTCTTGTGTTATCATCAAAAGCTTTCATCAACTATGAATGTGTTGGAAAAGCACTGTCTCCAACTGTTCCAAGTGGAATATTTCCACAACCTGGTAAATTCACCCGACAAGTGGGTAACACATGCCCCGACTGGATTTCATTGAATATTGGAGATGACTTTAACAGCTTCGAGTCATGCATCGAACCTGGGGCACCCACACCAGCCCAGATAAATCTTTTGTTAGCTGCAATTATTCTCATATTGGTTAGTGAGTACCATCTTTTGAAACTGGAGAAATTCTTAAGATTACTGCAAATGTACACATGAAATCCGTTCCAAGCAGCAACACATGGAAACCCCCAATCCTTGCGAAAGGCTTCCAATTCATTTCTCCACTCTTCCTCGGTTGATGGTAAGGTGACCTATTCATCAAAAAAGATCAAAACTATAGCTCAAATAACTTCATTGAAGGTTTTACGCGCTGTCAAGGTAGCAATCGCAAACAAGTCACCAACTGTTGGAATGGACAACCATGGGCTAATCGATAAAGTCTGAGGAGTTGAATTTCTGGATCAACTGGCACTTTGAACCAGGTCATCTCCGTTTTAATAGACTCTTGTAATTCTTGTACTAAATAGTTGAATGTGTTTCGATTGACCCTAAATCTTTTTTTGAAATGCTTATCTGTCCAACTTTCAAAACCATTTCTCCACCAGTGAGAAGACCTTTGTTCACTCCGTCTTTTAGGTCTTCGTTCCTCATTGCAACCACAAATAAATGCACCAAGTACATTACTAAATCCATTTTCATCTTCCATCATTAGAAGCCTGCGGGCTTTTGACAGTTGTCTGAAATGTTGTAAGTCGTTTTGGGCCTTTCGTTTTCTCCTTAGGATCATATTTTGAAGGAAGGCCACCATTTTAGTTCCTTTGTAACTTGCCCTTATTTGTCCGCCGAATTATTTGTCTAATTTTATACGTCCCTAGATTCATATCAGACAGAATTCCGCCCGTCGAATTTCCCGTCTAAGATGGAAATCTGTCTTCTAATATGAATTCAGCTACTTTGGTGTCAATTAATGCACTTTTGTATGTGGGAAGATGCCTGTTGATAAAGTGTTTTGGGAATCACAGCTGTGACACATGCTGTAATGCCTTGACCACTGAGAGCATCAATGAAAGCAGTCCGTTTTCCCTTTCTTTTCAAGGCATTTAAAAACAACAACAACTGTGGTGGATAAACAGTTGCACAACATATGTTTCTACAGCATGTTCCTGGAGGATGTATACATTGAAGAGTTCAACAATTTGTTTCCAAAAGAAAGATTGCAACCTACCTAAACTCAAAAATGCTTTCACTACCCACAGCACAACTGGGATGCAAGAAATTTCCTTTCACCTACTTGGTCAAACGTTTTATCAAAATGTGGTTGCATTATGCATTGAAGGTTGGAAATCAAGAGTTAAAAATAGAAAATAAAAAAGTAAGAAGTATATGACAGTTCAACATTTGTACTAAAATAATAATTTCACATATGGTACAGTGCATCATAAACATAGGCTAGTATCCTTTTCTATAATTGTGAACAATCACAAATGGAAAGCATGTGTTATGGTTTGAAATCAGAATAGGATTGAAATTAGTTTTAAACCTGATTAAAACGTTTCAACCAGTTTAATTTTTTGAAACTGGTTTAGAAAATTGGAACTAGTTTGTTTCTTTAAAACTAGTTTATTTGTTCACTATAGGTGGATTTTTCAAAGGAGTGTGTTTAAATTTAAACCAACTTGCTTTTTAAAATTAGATTTTTGTTAACAAGAGTTCAATTACTTTCCGGGTAAAGGGTTAGGGTTAGGGTTAGAGGTTTGTAATAAGGATGAATAATCACAGCTGATAATTATGAAAGGCACTAAATGAACATTAGGAGATAGTGTGGATTGTCATGTTTTTGGTTTTGATGCAATAGAGCGAAGGATAAGCAAAGCAGTAACAGTGGAATATTTTTATTTCATATCAGCTGCTGCTTTACATGCGGCAGTAAATGTTACTTCTTTATATGAAGTAAATGTTATATTGGTTGCTGTGCAGTGATTAAGCCTGTTGGTCGCAACCCATCCTTTGATACGGCCGAAGGGTGTTACAACCGTTACATAGTTTTTATTGTCATGAATTTCTTGAATCTTGACAATAAATAGATTCAGATGGAATGCACTTGATTTGTCAACTTTGTCAATTTTGATTGATACAATGTTGTTTACTTTAAATGTGTTTCTTGTTTTCTTGGATGAGTGGTCCACGATGTTTTGATTAAACTTTGTTGATTTTCTTGTATCTCTCATCGTTTGCTCTGTCTTCTGGTTTGGCTTTCTTCTTGAGGTTCAGGAGGGTTTTTTTTTGTCGTTTCTCGATGAAGCTTGAAGCCATACACTGCTTCATATGGGGTTGTTTCAATGGTTGAGTGATATGATATGTTCATAGTGTATAACACTTCTAGGGTAGTTTCACACCAGTGATCTAGTTTCCGGGCAGTACTTTGATTGAGTGATCTAGCGTTCTCTTTCCATGTTCTGTTGGCTCGTTCTACCAGTCCTTGTGTAGTAGGTGTCCTAGGAGCTCCATGGGATACTTTGATTCCATTGTCATCACAAAACTTCTTCATTGCGTGATTTGTAAATTCCTTTCCATTATCAGTGATTATTTTCCTAGGATATCGAAAGGTAAGGCAATATTTTTTGAATGCACTTAGTACTTCATCCGCTCTTTTAGCTTGTATTGGTACAACATGTGTAAACGTTGTGTGATGATCAACAAAATTCACTGCCCACTTGTGTGGTTCTGAATGAAGGGTGCAAGGGCAGTTTCTGAAGTCCATTAAGTCAATTTCAAGTAAGCTGAGAAATGTATCCCCACTTAGTGGTTGTTTCACAGGTTTGATACCTGAAGTTATTGGCTTTTTCTCAGCATGAAATTTACGCATGTTGGTAAAAATGTTTACAACCTTTTGGTTAACTTCTGAATAGTTTTCTTGAATCCACTTCTGGGTGATTTGTCTTCCTTGGTGCGCAATTCTATTATGTGCCAAAGAAAGGACATCATAAAGTTTGCATTCGGGTACAACTTTTTGTTCATCTTTTGTTACTATGTGTTCATTGAGGCATTTCCAATTTTTTTTTGAGTTATCGTGATTTTTTCCGGTTTTGACAGTCATTCGACTGTCGCTGCTTGAACTTCGGTTTGGACAAGCTGCTGGTCGTCTTCACATTCAACCAACGTTTTTAAATAGTCTTTTGCTCTGTCGTAGAAATGGTCATCAATGGCAAGTGTTATTGGAGATGCACTTGTTTTCTGTTGGCTTTTCAATTTGTTGAGAGATTTATAAAAACTAGTGTGAAATTAAGGGTTCTGGGGCAAAACCAAAACCACCCCCCAAATTTTTGAAAAATTTAAACAAAATTAGTATAAGTTACTATTACACAAAGTTCAAAAATGGAGGGGGTAGTCTTTAGAATTTTTGGCGGCATCTCTTTGATCTTCGCTGCCTAATTTGCATATTCAAGATGGCGTCGAATTCGCTCCAAGCACAAATTATTATAAGCTACTATTACAACGTGCTCCAAGGACAAATTATTATAAGCTACTATTACACAAAGTTTTAAAAAAAAAGGGGGTGGAAGGGTTCTGGGACAAAACCAAAACCACCCCCCAAGTTTTTGAAAAAAAAGTATAAGATATTATTACAGTTTGAAAACTGATTTCATCTATTTTGTTTTTTTCATAAAATAAAACATATGGCAAATACAGAGATTTTAAAATTGAAACTTTTTGAAAAAAAAACAACTTTAGATTTCAAATATTGAGGCGGCCTCAATTTTGAAAATGAAAAAAAGTATCTTATAGTAATTTGGCCTTTTCCAAATTACTATAAGATACTATTACAGTGAAACTGAATTAATTATGTTCCCACTCTAAATAGTTTACATTCCAGCAGGCTCTAGCAACTCACACTTGTTCAAAAAATTTTCAGGTTGCTAAAGCCCACAGGAATGTAAACACTCGGTTACTATGGTATTATTACACAGTGGTAGGATCTGGTTTATGTTTGAAAAATTTGATCTTATAAACGTCTCCACGAATTATTCCGAACTTTGCCTCCGTAAATACGAAAACTCACAGTAAACTTTCAAAAGGTGAAATATCGACTTTATTGCTCCCTATCTCGCATCTCACAAATCACAAAAACACGCTCTCTCCAAAACCCCCGCCATTTTTTTTCTACGTCACTTCCGCTTCTCCTAATGTTCACCATTGTCCTAAATTGTTTATGAATGTCTCTAAGATAGTATTAACAAAACACAAATATGCAGATAAACTAAACTACTGTGTCCAACTGGCACAATTTCCAACACCCTCCCCCCATGTGACTATGAAAAAGTCACATGTTCTAACGCCTCACAATGTTCAATCTTCTATTTCTTCTTCTTGAAACAGTTCCTGGTTAATTGCTTCTGCTACAGCTGCGGCTTGCCGTTTTGGTTTAAATTCCTTCGCACCAGCATTCAATTTCCCTTGCGATTCCTCTACATCACATCTCAATTCCAAGGGATAAACTAGTTGGATCGGTCGCTCGAGAATCCCTTTACCACTTTGAAGCTTCACTCCCCTCACGATCTTGTCTTTTCCCACGATCAGTTGTGTCACTTTACCGATCTTCCATAGATTCCTATTCTTCTCGTCACCTTTGATCAATACGATATCTCCTTCTTCCGGGTGCGCATTTGAATTCTTGACAGCTTGATGACGTTGTCGTAAACTTGTCAGGTATTCTCGCTGCCATCGTTTCCAAAGGTGGTCTTTCACGCTCTGTAGATATTTCGCTCTCTTCCGTAGATCGCTGTCCTCGATGTGATGACTTTCTAGCTCCGGTACAACATTCGACTGTTGTAGCACAAACGAGTTTGGTGTGAGAACGGGAAACTCGACATCGTCTTCCAAATAGCTTAATGGTCGATTGTTCATGCAAATTTCAACGTCCAGAACTACCTCCGAGAGTTCGTCAAATGTCATAACTCCTCTACCAACGACTTTGTAAAATGCAGATTTGAAAATTCCAATCAAACGTTCAAACTGTCCACCCCACCAGGGTGCGCGAGACAGATTAAACCTCCATTTGATCTCATATTTGCTTAGTTCGCTGTGAAATCGCTCATCTTTCATCACTTTGTTCAACCACATCGCTGCCGCTTGGAATGTTTTCGCATTGTCCGAATAGATCAGAGAAGGTCGACCTCTTCTAGCTATAAGTCGTTTCAGGCTTTGAAGGAAGGGAGTTGTTTCGAGACTTTTCAAGACTTCGAGGTACACCCCACGCGTCAAACTGCATGCAAACAGAACCAGATATGCCTTTCCCTCTTGGATTTTCTTAACTTTGTATTTTATTGGGCCTGCGAAATCGACTCCGATAACTTTATAGGGTATTGTTCCCTCCGTTCGTGTTCTAGGTAATGGTGCAGGTGTTGGAGCTTGAAAGGGTTTTGTTGTGAACTTCTTGCATCTCGCACATGCCTTCAGTGCTTTCTTTGCTAGGCGTCGCAAACGAGGTATCCAGTATCTCTCTCGAATCTTCGCCATCACGAGGATAACTCCCCCATGGAGCGTTTCCAAATGGGCTTCTTCTACGAGTTTCTGGGTAAATAAGGCGTCGTCTGCCAGGAAGATGGGGGCGTTTCCTTGTACTCGTCCATGACACTTGAGAATTTCATTTTCGTCAGGTTTTATTGTTAACTGGGTCGAATCAGCTTCAAATTTTGGGCATTCTTTCGCAGTCGTTTGGATTTTCTTGACCCACGACAGTCGTTGTTCTTCTACCTCCTCAGTTGTCAGTGGACCCAACTCTCTTTCATCACTCTTCTTTCGACTGTTGCTGAGGAACCGTCGTACCCACGCACCAATACGTAACGTCCTCTCTAAGGGGTGCTTTTCTAGAACGCTTTCGATCGCTGACTTCTCTGGTTGCGCACTAATATTCAAGATTTCTCTCTTTGCTTTCGATTCTTTCTGAGAATCCACTGATGGCTGGACTACAAATTCGGGTGGCCAACAATTCCGATCTGACAACCAGGTAGGTCCATTCATCCAGAGTTCAGTTAATTTACCACCTCGGCTTCCGAGATCAGCAGGGTTCTCGGTTGTTGGAACGTGATGCCATGTTATCCCTTCTGCGGCTTGGATCTTTGCGACACGATTTGACACGAATTGCTTGTAGTCCCCTTTTTCCTTAATCCACCACAGAGCAACTGTACTATCGGACCAGCAGTGTTTCTCATGTGGAATGTGTGTTAGCGCTTTACTGGCGTTGGCAACCAAATTTGAAGTCATGTGACTTGCAACCAATTCCAACCGTGGTATGGTTAGTCCTTTCTTCGCTAGTCTCGCCTTTGCAGCAAACAATCCTTGACTTGTTCCAGATGGTTGTTTGGTGACTGTGTACACCGCAGCACACAGTCCCTCACCGCTTGCGTCTCCGAACCCGTGGATCTCTAATTCTTCAATTGGTTCTTGAAAGGGTGCGATTGTTCTTGGCACTGTCACTTCATTTGGTAAGGTGTTCTCCCAACACTCCCATCGTTGCTTAATCTTTCCATTTAAATCTACGTCCCATGGTAGCTTGAGGTCACATACTTCTCGATAGATTAGCTTTCCTTGCAACAGCAGAGGGGATGCAATTCCGATTGGATCGTAAATCTTGGCTAATCGGCTTAAGATGTTGCGCTTCGTTGGACTTTCGGTGTGATGTCCCAATTGCACGCTCAACGTGTCTTCCTCTTTATCCCATGTTGTACCCAGGAGTTTGGTTTCGGTTGCTTTCACTCCAAGCTGTTGTTTAGCTGCAGTCTGCTCATCCTGATCCTTTTCAACACTGTCTCCTTCCAAATCTCTGACATTTGATGCCCATTTGTGAAGTGTGAATGTTGCATCTCCTAGTATTTCAGTAGCCTCGGACTTTCGCTGCTGTGCTTCAGCAATGGTGTTTCCTCCGGAAATGATGTCATCTACATATAGACTCTTCTTCAGCCAGTCTACTGCTTCTGGAGCCTTGGTTCTCCAATCATCCAAGTGTGCCTCCAAAACTCCACCAAGTAGGAATGGTGATGACACAAGTCCAAACAATACCCTGGTAAATCTCAACACTTGGATATCTGCTAGTGGTTCCGCTCGCCAGTGAAATCTCAACGCGTCTCGTTCACTTTCTCGCACACGGATTTGTAGGAAGGCTTTCTCCATGTCCCCTGTGACTGCTACTGGAAAACTTCGGGCTCTCACTAGTATTTCCCAAAGTTTGTTCTGCAGTATGGGACCCACATACAAACATTCATTCAGGGATGGACTTTCTGGAGAAGCTTTTGCGGATGCATCATACACCACCCTCAACTTCGTCGACTGCGCAGACTCTCGCACGACTTCTTTGTGGGGTATATAGAATTCTTTACCAATCGCTTTGTTGGTAGCTGGTTCCACTACCCCTTGCTCCTTCTGTTGTTCGATCACCTGGCTGTAGTCCTCAATCAACTCCTTTCGCTGTAGGCGTCGCTCTAAAGACTTCAATCGTCGAATGCTTCCAGTTTCATTCGTTGGCAATGGCGGATGGTTTCCCTGCCATGGAAGACCAGTCTCATACCATCCGCTTGGTGATCGTGTCAGTTGCTCTTTGAACTCGCTATAAACTGTCGCTTGGTCGTGCTCAGCAGTGTCAGCCAGGCCCAGAACGTCAAGACGACACAGATCTTCGTAATCTTTCTGAGAAGTTTGGGTGAGGAGCATGTTGTTGGAGTTCAGTTCTATACCAGGACTCATGGCGAACCATCCTAGCTTCGTTTTCTCGGCAATCGGTTGGCCTTCGACTCCGACCAGGGGATTGGTACGAGTTTTTATCCGAGCATACTCTCCACTTCCCAGTACAACATGAACGGGTAATTGCGCTTTGTCGTCAAGATCAATAAACTTTGCTTGTTTCATGTGATCAAACTTCTTCCGCAGTTCATCGTAATGAGGGTTGTCAATCGTGATTAACTCTCCCTTGTTGACTTTGGTCAACCTCACATCCATCGTGTAATCTCCATCCATTGATTCGACTGTTGCCTCGTATATTTCTGTCTCTGCTGTTTTGGATGCCAGAAGCATGACGATTTCCGAGGTTCTTGTCTCAACAGGTTTGATCTTTAACATGGATGCAAGTTTAGCTGACATGTATGAGCTGCCAGCGCCGGAGTCGATTAGGGCTCGACATGTTATTCCATTTACCTTGACTACCACAACTGGAAAGATTCCTTCGACTTTGCTTCCACACGCCGTTAAAAGTTTCCGTTCGGTTTTGTTTTCATCTTCTGGTTTACTTACATCACATATGCTTGTATGGTGTCGCTTGTTACAGTTTCTACACAATGATTTACTTGGACAAGAATTTGCACGATGTTGTCCTGCTGCGCAATTGAAACAGAGTTTCTTTTTCGCCAGAACTGCTCTTCGTTCATTTACAGATGTAATCACTCCACACTCCCCCGTCTTGTGCTCCCCCTCACAGTAGACACATACCTTAGTTGCTTTAGCATGAAACACAGGTACTCTTTTCCCAGGTTTGATGGGAGATGAACGGTCCGGTTCCTTTTCCCCAACAGGGTTTCGTCTGACCCACTGTCTGATTGCTTCCGCTAGTTTGTCAAAGTCCCAGCTCTCCCAATCTGGATCGTTTCTAACTAGATCGCCTCTTATACCTGGAAGCTTGTCCAGAGTCATTGATACATTTCCCTGAACATCTTTCAATCTATTTAATGTCTCAAGCGCTTGCACACTGTATGTTAACTTCTCACTGAATTCTGCGATCTTCTTTGGGTTTGCACCTGCGATAATGGGCAGATCCATGATCTCTTTTATATATGCTTTAACGACTTCTGAATTTTTCCCATACTGATCTTTTAAAATTGCTTTAGCACGATTGTACCCTTCAGCAGTAAACGGTAATGATTCTACACGACGTTTAACTTTTGGTCCGAGGAATCCACACAAGTATGTGAACTTGTTGATAGCAGCTATGTTTGATTTATCCACAGTCTCTATGAACTGGCCCCAAAATCTTGGCCAGTCCATATATGCTCCGTCAAATGGTGTAATGTTAATTTTCGGTAACCTTACTGACATACTTTCACTGTCTCCACTCTTTCCAGCTATCACTGTGCCCGTCCCTTCTAGTTTTGGGTCTTGAATTTCTGCTTGCACTTTTGCCTTAGTTTCTTGCAATTTAACTTCGAATTTAAATTGTTCTTCTCGAGCTAGATTCTCTTCTGCCAACCTTTTCCCGTTCAGCCATTGTTGGAGTCGATCTACTTCGTCTTCAGCTTCGCTTATTTTCCCTTCGATTAGCGTGTTCCAATCGCAGATTTCCTCTAAGTCTACATTCTCGCCGATTTTCCCAGCTTCAACGATTCGTTTGTGATCATCTGTCTCGCTAATTGTCGCTTTGAGTCCCTTTAAATGCCGTTCGATCGCTTCTCGCTTTCCCGTCTCTAATATTTTCCCGGTTCTTTGCGCTGCCAACTTGAGTTGAGTTAGCTTTGTATTTAGCTTCGCTTCGTCGTCCGCCATATTGTTTACATAAATATGTCTTAATTCATCACAAATATCGTAAAATATCTTCGTCGGTAGGTGCCAAGTATTCCGAACTTTGCCTCCGTAAATACGAAAACTCACAGTAAACTTTCAAAAGGTAAAATATCGACTTTATTGCTCACTATCTCGCATCTCACAAATCACAAAACACGCTCTCTCCAAAACCCCCGCCATTTCTTTCTACGTCACTTCCGCTTCTCCTAATGTTCACCATTGTCCTAAATTGTTTATGAATGTCTCTAAGATAGTATTAA
>JAODVM010170727.1:0-14363 GCA_025400095.1 Phenganax marumi
AATGACCCGCAGCTAGATGTAAAGTGGTCGTTATTAAAAATAGTGACCTGTTCAAAACAATGGAAAGGTGCATTAAGATTACTTAACACTCGTCATTAGTCACGCTCCTCGACTGCGCCTCAAGACGTTACTAATGTCTCCCGTTTCGAATCCTACTGCAAACACAGTTCTTCGGATAGGATATATTACATCCACGTCAGGAGTGAGTTCTGTCGATTTAAACTTGACAAGAGTACCATTATGGTGTACTTAAGCTTGAATAGAAGACTTTTTTACCGGCATTCCAATAGGAAGTCTTTATTTACCGGTTTCATGCTTGTTCAGGCGATGCTCTTCATCTACTTATTAAATTACCTGGTTCATCAACGCAATAGTTTTCATGGTAAATACAGCGATGGGACAGTGAACAACTCAAAGAGAATGGATTCTCTCTTGAAAAAACAAACTCTTACTCTTAAAGATAATTTCTATTTGGTGACAGCGGTCTCTTCAAAAGAGTTTACTTGGCTCCTGAAATTCATCGATTCCTTGAACATTGATGGTGGAGCATTCGAGTTGTTAATATGGAGCCTTGATCTTCGTGCCTGCGAGTTAAGTTATTTGATGAATCTAAGAACGAAATTTTCAATTCACCTGCATCAATTTCCGTTCCATTTTTATCTTCTTCACATTCGAACTTATTATTTGAATGCCATAAAGCCGATTATTTTGGAGTCCGCTGCTCAGACATTTGGTGAAGTTGTGTGGGTTGAACCTAGCGAGAACGCATTGAACCTGCCATTCAATAACATCATGCAAATACTAGGAGATAAAGGATTTATCGCTGGCAGCGTGCAAATTTTACATGGACAATGTCCTACTGTTGTAATCGGTGTTAATTATCATCGTTATAAAGCCTTCCTACAAACTTGGGCTGAATGCGCTCGACGTCGTGCGTGCATTGCAAACGTTTCAAAAACAAGTACGCCTCAAACTGGAGTGGATATCTTATTCGAAGTGCATAGAAAGAAGATGAGATTTACGTGTGTTTTGCTGGAGCGCAAAACTAGTCCACAAACAGTGAGCATTTTCAATGACTTGGAGACCGAAATGCAAGAACTTTGCATACCTCACAAAGCTTGTATTTTGACCGGAAATCATCAAGCTCATGGTTGTTTGACTCCACAACTCGCACGTCTTCGTCGCAATAAAGAAAACTACGCTGCTCGCCATGGATATAGTTATTTGGAAGAAACGTTTGGCTTTCATAAATCTGCTCCTTGTCACAGAGTCTGGGATAAAGTACACGCAATTCTCAAATATCTTGGAGATTGTGAGATTTTGCTTTGGGTCGATACTGACGCAGTTTTCACAGACATGAACAAGACTTTAGAATCATTCTTGAACGCACGCCCTGGGAAAGAGTTTTTAATAACTTGGCCATTAGGAGACAGAATGCCAAATGCAGGAGTAATGCTCATGCGCAACACGCCATTCGTAAGAGAACTATTTCTGAATAGTACCAATGAGGAAACATGGACAGGCAACTGGTGCTCGCGCGGTAAATTTGAACAGGCAGCACTCAGAGATCAACTGGAAAAATGTGCATTTAAAGAAAAGTTCACAGTTGAACGTAGTAATACGTATTTACAAACTCTATGTGGTTCTAAATGTTTCGTCAGAGAAAATTATTTTACTGCCCATTTTGCACCGCCCGATTGCCCTCATTTACATGATGATGTTAAAAATTTCTTGGACCGATATCTTCAATTTACACAATAAATCGAATATACTGCGTTGGAACAAAGTTGTTAGTTTACTATTCGTTCAATATGATACACGTTTTTCTTAGAATAGACAGGCTGAAATAATACAAGCAATTTACAACGTCCAAGATTTGAAACTGAAACAGCAGCGAGTAATCGGGGGCAAATGATTTTGCGTGCGACCATTTTGTCCCAATTAAGCATAGTTCCGATAGCGGCTATGCTATTGCAACTTTTGCCATTGATTATCGACAGAGAAATATTTTTGAAAGACAAAGGATTTTTCTCACCAGTAAACGCAGACAGTGAAGATCGTCGATCGTTGTACCGACAAATGAGATTCAGGTTTAAAGCCTGGTTTTCGTTTATCGGCGATTGCATTATTCGAGTTTAAGCTTGGTTCTCATGAATCAGATGCTCGGTGGTGGTGACGGTCGGTGATGCTATTCGCCTTATGAGATCTCGCCGCCATGAGGGACAAACATGAATACTCTCTAATGCCGAACTTGAGCGAACAGAGAGATGGTAAACAATTTACTAGATTGAACAAATCACCTCCCTGAATGATGTGAATTTGTAATAAGATTTTTATAATTTTGCATGGCCCAAACAACAATAATACAAGCATCAGTTTGAAGATACACCACGTATATTTATTACTGCAAAGCTTTCGGTTCCTGGTTAGCACGGACCGAAAGCTTTGCAATAATAAATATACGTGGTGTATCTTCAAAGTGATGCTTGTATTGATGTGAATTTGCTTTAGGCCCCGTTTACACGGTACTGGATTCGAATGGTCACGGTATCGACTTTAGTCACTCACTTCACGCTTATATTTTTTTTGAACAACTTTTTCTAGCATCAATTGTTATTAATTAAGTTCTGCAACATTATCATAAATCTATAAGCTAAACTCGCCTCGAAACTGCTCAATTTTAGAGAGTTTTAGATAGTTTACATATAGCTACTTCACAGCGTAAGCTGAATGGCGTAATTGCGTAACTATTTACAACGCATTTCTAATGTAACATTACGTATATGAATATGTATTACCATAGACTGTCTATTTTTACAACAATCAATTTTTACTTTCTTAATCTGTTAATCCTAGCCCACCCTGTTAACTTTCTCTGTAGGAGGAAACCGAAATACCCGGGGAAATCTATGACTTTCGGCAGAGTAATTGACAGACTCTTTTCATATGAGAAAGTAAAGTCCGCTTCTGAGCATCGAACCCACAACCTCAGTGGTGAAAGGCGCATGTCCCTAGCGACTGCACCATGCAAATCTCGTACCGTGTAAACGTGACAACTGAGAAACTGAGTAAAGACACTTCATTTTTTTACTGGGTGCAGATTAACAATGGTATAGAGTAACACACAATTAACTGAGTTCGAAAATACCAAATCACCATGCAGGACCGGGACGTTGACGAAATAAGATTTCATAGACGCAAAACGACTCGTCCACGACTTCTTCACATGCACAGGGATCGGGGCGAAACGACAACCATTGGATTTCAACTTAACCCTTCGTTCGAATCTAGTCTACGCGTAGGCTCAACGCGTTACGAAACGTACGTGTTGGGCTCCCACGTAGACCGTTGTAATCTTACTCAAATCACGGTGAGAACCAGATTAATCGTGATAAAATCGTGATCATACCAAACAGCACATTGTTAAAATATTGTTCTAGATTGGTTGCTATGATGCAAAGTAAGACAACCAGGAAAATAACAAACTTTCCTTGGGTTGTTCGTGTCGTAGGTAATAAAAGGTCTTCTGTTTTTTTCTCATGGCCATTTATCTACGCGGTTAGGACCAACTATTTGATTTCAATGCATTTTATTACAGCAGAAACTTGCTGAATATAAATCATAGTACAGTGTTTGTTGTCTTTTTGATAGGATTGAAAACCATCTGAGGCTGTAATCTCGAAATCTGTGTAACATGACGCTTATGCAAAAAATATGCAATCGACAGACAAGCCAGGGATGGCAAACCTTTAATTAAACTTTCTTTAATTTTCTTTAAATAATTAAAGAAGATTTTGGTATTGAAGGAAAATCTTCTGTTATCTTCTTTAAATAATGAAAAAAGATTTTAAAGGATTTTGGTTCAGATTACCTATAGTGTTGTGAGCAAGTGTTATTGTTGGGCCAGCCTGTGCTTTTATTCCATTTACTTGAATTTATTATCATGTAGTATTATAATTATTAAATTTCATGTTATAAAAGTCACGTTTTACTAAAATCTTCTTTAATCTTCTTTAAATGAATTAAAGAATAAAGAAGATTTTGTTTTTTAAAAAATCTTTAATCCATCCCTGAGACAAGCACGTTTTTGGCCAGCGAAACTAGGGACAAAAATGTGAAATGATTTTTTCTCAAAAGGCTGCTTTTCTCTGTCAACGGCCAAAACATTCTATCTTGTTAGGATTAGATCTCATAAAAAAGGAACATACTAATACTAATATGTAATTGCTTTACTAATAATGAATTGAAAATTGTTCTATATTTCTGGGGCCGGTTGGTCGAAAGTTGGATAGCGCTATCCATTGGATAGTGAGTTTTTCAACGATTTTACAAAAAACGTCCAAACTTCCATTTTGGTCAGCGATACAAATAATAGAGACTTTAATCTACCGATACAAGTCGTAATTTTGTGCTACAACGTTCAATGGGAATTAAATTTTACGAAGGCTACAGAAAATGACTATCCAGTGGATAACGCTATCCACCTTTTGAACAACCGGTCCCTGCTGTTTAGAAAGATCGTGACTGTATCTTTACGACTGTATCTTTTTCAATCAGACGAAACACAAACGAAGTATTACGCATGTCGCCGAAGTGTCGAATCGCTGAAAATTTTGCTTGATCGACACACCACAAAAGATGTACGACCCCGCCCACAAACGCAGACATTTTCGAATGTCAACAGCATTTGCCATTTAAAAGTATATCTCCTATGGCCCCTCGTACAATACGCTATTTTTCTGTTTTTGTTATGTTTATCTTTGTGGTAAAAGGTAGCTACAGTTCTGAAGGAAGGTATTCAAAGGAGAATACAGTATTTTACGCGAAGCAATTTGAGGCATATTATGAAATCGAAAGTAGCAAATGTTGTTGCCAATTGAATAAGTTCGCATTCTCGGTCAGAAACGCAACCGTTTTCGGGTGTGTCGATCGATCTAAATTTTTGACATTTCGACACTTAGTGATTTTCCTCTTTTTCTGCTAAGGGTAATTTGTGCCCGACGAGTGCAGAAAATTTACTTTTCATTGTCACTGGATACCATCATTTTAAAACCTCGACTAACTCGACCTTTTGCCTTTTCAAGATTAATTTTCGTGACAAATTTTTAATCACAATATGACACAACGTACAATAATTTGTTCTACGTCGATTAGCTGTTTGTCGGATCTTTTACAACACTTTTGCTTGTGATATATTGATTTTAACTAAAGGCCGCTTTCTAGTTAGGCGTCTTTGAGACGCACGTACAAGCAGGTAGAAGTCTAATTCCTTCAAAGTTTTCTAGTTTTAAAACACGCACGAACAAATAAACACGAAATCATATAAAGTTCAAAATTCTAAAAAATTCTTTGTGCGGCTGTCTACATACGCGTGTACGGACAAAAAACGCGGAACTCGAAAGCTGCTACGTGTGTGTGTTGTACGTGCATGTTAATTAATCCCACTCGCAAGAGTTCGTTAAGAATTTCTGGTATTTTATCAGACAGTATAGGTAGCCGCTTTTTTTATCTGTTCAATTCATTAGAAAAGACTGAGCCAAGTTATTGTGATAGACGGCTAGATGCGGCGTTCTAGAATTAAATTTGTCGGTCAAAATTTGCCGTAGGATTTCTTCACTGGTTGTAGGCTGCTGTATTGCATGTTATATGCATGTGTGTTGTGTTGAAACGTTTTGCTGAGCCACTAGATTCATGAATAAACTCGTTTGCAAACATTATAAACTTTAATTTTAATATTCGTGCGCGTACAGTGACCACATGCAGTTTCAAAACCGTGACCAATTTGTTCACCTGATAGGCTGACACCTGTCTGGTGACAAACAAGTTTTGCACACTTTGAAGTTTTTGCATAGCCAGGGGGTGGGCAAGAGGAGCTCTGTCCCTCAATGGGTGTAAGAGCTCTCTCCCTGAGAAAGGCTGAAATTCAAACAGTAATTAAGAATCAGGGCGAGTACGATGTGTGACTATTCATACCCCTGACAACTGCTACGCTTTCTTAAAATTCAGACTCTATGACTACGTCTCTGCGACTGTGAAAATAAGCACAGTCAAAAGACCTTAGAGACTGGTTGAGCTGTGAAGGCAAGTGCCAATTATCCACTTCACAATTCCTGATGAGTTAATGCGTTAGAAAGAGGCCATGCGGTTTTAACAACACTTATCTTTAAGCCCAACAAGGAAAACTCTCTCGAGCTACTTACCGCCAATTCAAGTATCTTCCTATTTTCGTCAACGTGTGTTTCCATCTGTGTGGGTGTGTCATGTCATTATATAAGGTTCTACGCTTCAAAAGAACTTCAACTCATTGTCAGTCAAGAGTCAAAAGTGCAGTCAAGACGACATCCTGAAAAAGAACTGACAATTCGTGCTCTGTTTTCAACCCAGGTATTTCAGTAAAAATTTCTTTATTACACACCGTAGACAACAATGTCTTGAGTGCCTGCATTACTTGAATAAAGTACCTTCATAGCATACAGAATAAAAATGAAACCTATTTTGGCTTTAAACGTCATATTATATAGAAGGCCTGTTCACAAGAAATGCTAATTTCGTGAATAAGTCAGTTGTGCAGATGCAGCACCAATTGAAATTTCAGAACGTTCACTTCAGGGGCCGGTTGTTCGAAAGTTGGATAGCTCTATCCATTGGACAGTGAATTTTTCAACGTTCATAAAATTGGACAAAAAATATCGAAACTTCCATTTTTGTCAGCGATATAAATATTAGGGACTTTAATCTATCGATACAAGTCGTAAATTTTTGTTACAACGATCAACGGGAAATTTTACGAAGGCTACAAAAAAGCACTATCTAGTGGATAGCGCTATCCACCTTTCGAACAACCGACCTCAGGAGTCGAATGTTTAGGCGTGTGTTCCCATCGTTCTTTGTATTCAAGTGTAATACGCGTTTGCAAGAGGAATCGTCAATGAGCTAAAAGACTTTAGTTAAAAACATTGATAAACTTTGCTGCTAACTATCTGTGAGATATAGCTACCAATATAAAGTTATTACCTGCAAACTGAATAAAAAGTCAACATTGACTACAGTGAATACATTCATAGTCCTTGGTCGACAAATAAAATTTTGGCTAGGTTCAATCTTCTGGATTCTTTGCCAAATTTCAGCGTCAAAATTTTCAAACAGTTTTTGCATTTTTTTCATTTGCTCTTGTCACGCAATCATGTACTATGTTCTACATATAGTTATCAAATTATCGACACGTTTTGCACAATGCATGTACTTATTTTGTACTAATTTCTTTTGCAATTTCGGCCTCGTTGTTCTTGTAAAGTTTCCCCTCATAAAAAGTGTAATGATTAAAATTAATGTAAGATTTTCTGTGTTTTTTAGAAAAAAATGAAGGCTGCTCTGTTTTTGCTCTTCTCAATTCATATTATGATCGCTTCCGTAACTGCGAGTTCGTCATTATGCTACAAGACGTGCCCACAAAAAATGTGCTCCATCTACAGACGTAAGAAAGGCTCTTATGCAATAAATAAAAAAAAATGGTTAACGTGGTAGCTACAATGCACTTTCAACTAAGGCTGAGCTTAGGCTGAGCTGCAAATATTAACTGAAATAACTTCGGTGCAAGACAAAATAAAATTCGCTACGCACGGAAATTTTCGCAAGTGGAAAACCAGTTATTGTTTTAAATGAAGATTTTTAGTAGAGCTCAGTTTACTTTTAAGAACATCGGTTGAGAGTGCATCATAATCACATAATATATACGTATAAGTTATAAAAATCGTAGCCCTGCATGGAGGAACTTTTATCGACAGCCTTTACAGTCCTGACAATTACTTTATTGTTATATTATTCAGCTCAGAACTGTTTCTACGACTGCACAGACTACATTCTCGCTCCAGCTCAGTGTAATTTATGCTCCGACTACAATCCATCATTCAAAGGTCGTTGTCTTCAGAAAACCAAGGGTGAGGTGCCTACACCGATGACTGTACTGATTTCAAGTTCAAGACAAAGTCGAAATTTATAATAAAGCGCTTCACTATTGTATGCCATTAAAATTGTCTTAAAAAGCACAATTGAAAAACAGTACTTGCAACTACAATTTAATTTAATCTATTTATAATCGGATAATGTATATGATGTACTCGTAGTCATAAATAAATGAAGAATAGTGTAAAATCATTTATGGTAGTATGGGAAATCACGCGGCCGAACGCCCGACATTTTGTTCAAAATACCAACTGTGATACGTAGGACAGAGACAACAGATTCATTCTGATACTGAATCTGTTACTGAATACTGTTACTGAATTCATTCTGTTACCGATTAATCAGGTGCTTCAAACTCCGATTTTTATCACTTCTAGTCATAGAAAGTTATTTGAGACAGCACAGCACAATAGTGCATGCATGCGCACAGTCCGCCATACACGTTTTGCAACAGTTCACAAATAAGCAGAAATAATGTTACGATCTTTTGCCTAAGTCGGTTTTAACGAGGTTAGCTCGTTTTAATTCTCAATTTATCTTTACAATACGTGGTTAAGCTGACATTCAAAAACTGTAATTTCTGCCAGAATTGTTGCGACATGAGAAGTTGAAGCAAGACGTCACAACAAACACTATGACGTCATTTAACGATATCCTTACTGGGAAACTTAAAGCAAGAAAGGAAAACAACCGGCTCTTATTCTTTGTACAGAACGTACAAAATATCTTTATAAACGTTGTTGAGGATTTCCTGAACGCTCCACGAAGTCTCTGAACTGTTTCAAACTGTAAAAACTAGTGGTAATACAACTTTATTATGCAATGCACAGTGCACGTTCGTTGTCACAGGAAATTGCAATCGCAGAGCTTCTAAGGAATAAAGAATGTAAAAAAATATTTTTACGCGAAATAAAATATTGGAATGATCAGCTAAGACATAAGTAGCTCAACATATGCCATAATTTAATTATATACGTACTAAAATGAGTTGAACTCGCAATATTGTGCGCTCTTGGAATATCCATATCGCCATGTCACGTCTTTGACAACCTTAAACAAGACACCTGCTCAACGCGCTAACTCCGGCTAACGGTAGGAGCAACCGGGGGTTTAGGGGGTAAATACTCCCCCTAAAGAAGTGCCTTGGTTCAACGTAAATTTAGGATCAGGGCTTGGATTAGAGTGACGGTATCATGTGATCAAAAACAAATCGTAAATGGTCGGAAAAATTCGCTCGAAGTACTTGATTCCTAGTCCAGCCAGATCACTATTCACTGAGTTTCAAGATGACTAACTTCTTCAAATTAAGTGTGGGCCGAGAAACGAAGATACTATAAAACATTTAAGTACAGTAATACATATTCACAATAGCCGAGATGCGTCTACAATTAATGTGTGTGTGTACAGCATAGCGGATCTTTAAAAGTTTAAGCAAGTCCTCATCTCTACCGGATCACTGGGTTCGAAGAAAAGATCTTTAGCACCATGAAATATCTGCTCGAGAAAAAAGTTTAGCATTGAGAGCTGAAAGCCAATATAAATCCAAATTCAACGATAACAAATGCTTGATATGGTCCAGCGCCGTCTACTGGAGTTTAAACTAGAGTAGAATTAACTAAATAGTGCACAAAAACACAAGCACTTCCATTGAAATACATCAGCAAATTAAACCAGCAACCCGCAATATGATATTTTCTGTGTTTGTTAACGATGCGAGATGGGTTCACATATTTCAAAGAAAACCAACTAGAGCTGTATGATGAACACCATTGTGTCACTTTCAAGATTATTAACAAAAACACATAAGCAACGAAACACACACAATAACAAACAAACAAACAACCACATAAAAAACCAACCAATCATGTAAACTGACAAACGTAAAAACAGTCATATGAAAAAAAACAATACCTTTGAAGAAATTAAGCTTATATAGGAAAAGAACACATATGAACGAACCACTCATGCGCTATTCCTTAAATGTTCAGATACAGACCAAAAACAACGATATAATCATGATTACTAGAACTGTTTAACATACTTTATACGATTTGTACGCCATGGCGCCACCAGTCTGACGGTTAAGTCTTGACCAGGCTGCTTTTCGCAAAACAGCATTTTGAAGATCTGGTAAAAACAAGAAATTTTTATCAAACGAGGTTGCAAGGTTCAAACTAATTGTATTTCTTCTCTAATGGAGATTGACATGTTTTGGAGAACGTTATCAAATTCGGAGTCAAAAAACAAAATGTTATCTATGCTAAGACCTGTGAAGGAATAGCGGCCATTTGTACTGTAAAGCATTATGAAATTTACTATCATGCAAACCGTACGTGACCGGTGACAATGAAATGTAATTTCTTGTGCTAGTCACAGAAAGAAAACATAGACTTTCATATATCTAAAAGCATGCACTCACCTTTGGGTTGAATGAAGTTCTCACCAGAAGACACACAATAGATTTCTCCTTTCACCAACTCTGAAACATCTTCGACCTAAAAAGAAATGCAACATTCATATTTGATGATAAAACCAAAATTACAGTACAAAGCAACAGCTTACTGACAGCAAAACTGTACGCCGCTTAGCATTTAGTCAAATACGCTGTTGCTACAAGTCCAGGATAAACAAGTAAGCATAGTCGCAGAAATATTTGAGAATCGCAATATTTTTACGAATGTTTTCTAGCTTTTCTTGATCACCGTTGAAAACGTTTTCGAGGAAATAAAATTTGCGTACTGGAAAGCAAAACTATTTCCCAAAAAATTTCAAAAGCATTTTTTTCTTTTAGTGTTATTGTGGTTGCTGCTCTCTTGCTTTCTGGTTTGCTGCATACTTTTCTCGAGCATGCAACAAAGTTTCCTTTCTAGATAGGAAATATGAAAAGAACTGAATGCTTGGATACCACAGCTGTTGAAAAACCCGTCAACTACTTCGGATGTTTCATAGTTTGCTCACCCTTGTTCATAATGATGCGAGAAGCAAATTTATTCTCCAACAAAATCGGAAACGCTTTGTCCTTAGTGCTATTTTTCTTGAAGTATACTTCAAGTTTATACTATAATTTCATTTTGATGTTTTCCTCGTAAAATGTTTCCTAATTTACCCACCCCGCAACATTGGAATGGTTGAAAACAATGTTTCGTAGTCTTTTCATAATTTTCCTGCTTGTTCAGTGGTCTTATGTTACTCAAGACTGCACATCTAACATGCAACATCACTGACATCTCATTTGGTAAGAAAAATATACAAACTTCTTCGCCTGATGTAGTAAACAGTCTTCTTGCTGCAGCTGGAAGACCAAGACGAGATGTGCAGATCTTTAAAATCTAAAAAACAGCACCTAAGATATACAGTAAATATTTATAAATATATAACTTTTATAGCAGCGCATGGTTTAAGATATTTCAGTATACAAGTTCATACAATAAATGCTACAACCCTGAACAAAATAAGCTCGCAAAGTATATAGCTAAGAAAAGAAGTTGAGTGATGAAACCTGGTTTAGAAGACTATAGGAATAAATCAGAAACAAAGTTACAAAAAAGCTGACAGCCAAAACTCCAACCCAGCTCCACTCCAACCTTAACGTCAACTCCTGACGAACTTTCACCACAACCTCAACAACAAATCACACCCGTGGGCTAACCCTAATTTAACTCCCAACCCTCAGCAAAACGTCATCACCTAACTTACCTAAACTATTACCCTAATCCAACCCTATCCCCAACCCCAAATCTAACCCCAACCCTAATTCCTACCCTTCATCAATGCCTTCATTAAAGTTATCAGTATTTTATTTAAAACGTATTCAAAATGCAGGATATAAAACCTAGCTCACTTTTGTGAACACATCCATCAGGCATGAAATCCTCTGTGCGTCTAGAATTATATGAAATTTATTTATCTACTCTCGGTCAGTTCAACTTTAACTTGGCAAACGTTCTTCGACCGTATACAGTGCTTATTTAAACGAGACTACATAGCTATACTATCGAAGTAGAATCGAAATAGTTTCATGATATACTAGACTTACATGATAGCTTAGCCCTTTAATTAACAAACTGCCACCAATACTCACATATATGTGAAGATATATGATAAATGTCGATTTAATTGTTTTAGCAATAATAAAATTAAAATTGTTGTTGTTGTTTTAAAATTGTTATAGAATTACCTGTAATGGTGCTTTTGTGAATAGACATTATTTATACTACATTACTACTGATAATCTTACCGACTCTATATAGTAAAATGGTGAGAAAACATAATAAACATCGGGCGTACCTCCGTCAAGTTGGAGCCACAAACAGTCACACATCTCCTTTCAGCCCTGCCATTCTCATAAACATCAATACGCACCTTTAACATAACAAATGTTTTGGATATTTTTTCAGTGAAAAACGCGGTTATTTGATTTTTTTTTAAAAGATTGTGCTATGAGATAAAATTTCCAAAATGACGTAAGTTTCATTTGCCGCATGCATATTGACTGGAGAAAAAAACGGCTGGCCACATACATTTCACTTACTTGGAGAAACTGAGAATCATACTGAATTCATAAGTTCTTTGAATGTTTTCATGGTGATAAATATCTAATACAAGATTTTGTGGAAACACCACGTAAATTTATAATTTACGTGGTGTTTCCGCAAGATTTGTATTATACTGAATTCGTCTTATAAAAACTTGATATTATACATGGAGCACAAAAAAGATTATTAAATAATTAAAACAATCTTGAGGATCACAAAAAAACCCAGAAAAGGTATTTATCTATTTCCCGCAGTGATTTCTTATTATCAGCAATGAAATAGGGCAATTAAATATTTTTCTTACGTTCTTGTAGGATTCGTATAATCGTGTATTTGTCGATAATCTACTGTGCGAGTTAGGTGTGATCAATTCCCTTTCTTGTTGTTGCTTGCTCTTAAGTTCTTTTAAATGACCCTAAAAATATCAAAATAATTTCATGATCATCAAATATCGATTACAGTTGGTCTTCACTAGGAACTGTTGGACAACATCATCAGCCGTGTAATGATCTTTTATTTACATGGCGAAAACACACAACAGTAAGTGAGAGTAGGTTTGATACGTCACACTCCGCTTGCGCGGGAACATTGAAGAGAATGGAAAATGGCCTCTACGCTCAAAGTTATAGTGAACCATATCTAACCGTCAATTCTTCAATGTTGTCCTGCATGTCTTCCTCTTGTTTGTTGACATCTTGTCTGGAGTGAGTTATAACGGACGAATGCGCAGCTTTGCGACGACCTGGCAAGATAAGACAAAAAGCTCTTTTTGGGTCGTGACTGCATGATAGCCTACGATTAAGTATTCACCAGTGCCATCATACTATGTTTTTTAGTATCGCAGCCTTCACAAATCAGAATACTTTAAAGGAGGCATTAAAAAACGCCATTGAGCGGATAGAGAAAATCAGAGAAAAACCCCTTTCAATTCAGTTACGATATACCATGATTATTAATAAACCTCCATGTACAGTGATAATTTGTTCGTCAAGAGGGCCTTTCGTTGAGAATTGAAGTCAATACATAAAGCCTGGTTTCCATATAATCGTAAACATCGTAAAGACAGAGTCACGTACTTTCTGAACATCCGAAATCAAGCACTTTAAAACAAATTAAATGAACAACATACATGTTTTCTATGAGATATACTGACATTTGGCCGTTGAGAGGTATCGTGACTCTATCTTTACGACGTTTACGACGATATGGAAACCAGGCTTTACAGCTATTAGGTACAATGGCACGTGCCCCGCATGAATAAAGGACGATGTTGAGCATAGTCAGTGCTACACACGAGGTGAAGGCTTGGAATAGGGCTAATATTGCCGAGTGACTCAAAGACAAGTATCGGACAGTGCCCCTTCATTACCCAAATACCTTGAATTTGTCGTAGAATATGTTTTTCTGTTTCCAAATGATTCTCTACCCAATTCCTTGCATACTGATGTTTCATTCGAAGGAAATACTGTTTTTCTACCTCTACAATTGGAAAGGTAGGCTGTATAGAAGGTAGCTACTAGAAAATATTGAGCATTGAACCGATTTCTATTGATAAGCAGTGAATCTTGTTTTGTTCATTATGAACCTAATTGTTTCCAGTGTGCATTCACTTTTACCTGTAACATCATGTTCTTATTGAACGAACTAGTAGTCACTTCGTTCACTAGTCTAATTTCTAAATAGATACTGAAAGCCCTTTTGGGAGCATCTACTAAAGTTTAATAATAATAATAATAATAATAATAATAATAATAATAAAAATAATAATAATAATGGAAACTTTATTGCACTATTTTTCTACATATACAATTATAAATCTCACTGTTACAGGTAATTTATAATTGGCTACTTTATCATCGTCAACTA
>JAODVM010170838.1:0-14361 GCA_025400095.1 Phenganax marumi
TTCTGAAGGTGAAAACAAGTGAATTTGGACTTTCTATGGTTTATCCTAGATTTCTATCGTGTTTTAAAGTAGTCCCCAATGGGGGGCAACGAAACTGAACGATAATCGGCCACAGAATACGGCCTAAATAGGAAACGTAAATCTGACACTTCTCGCGACTGCACGAGCACAATATTATATACATGACGTCAACGTGTGAATGATGCAGGCAAACGTCTTGTTTTGACCTTAATGTTGTGAATTATTTTAATTTGTAATATGAATACAATTGTAGTGTGGATAAGAGTAACTCGAAATGTTTAATCCCGTATTACATGATTGTGATCACTACTTGTGCAATAAGTGGAAGCCCATCTAATCGGCCCATTTTGTACGCCATTTTGATTCTCACTACATCACCACAGAATAAGGAGCAGCTCCTTATTCTGTACGTTACCAAAAACGTCACCTCATTCTCTCCCAATACCCTAAAAGCATACTCGATCACGTGCCTCAACCACATGGCTCAACAAAAGCGAAAGCTTGAAACAAGACACTCCTTTTTGAGTGGTCGCCCATCTCCAAAAGTACCTGAAACAGTAACGGTAATTTTGTGCTATTTCATAGTTATGTATTGTCCCAAAAATAAATATCTCGTTATCCTCTAATACTTTGAATATATGCAAAATCTATGTAGATTAATATATAAAATTACAATGTATGTAACATGAATAAATTAGAATATAAGACATTGTTTCTCTTTGCCCAGCAGATAGATTCCATTTATGCATCACAGACATAATAAATTCAACTCTTGCATCTCTGGTTTTTAGATGAGTCAACAAGAACAAAGCTCAGGTGCGATGTTTTCTTTTTTGTATTACTCAATATGTCAACCATTGCCTTCGCTGTGATTACCTATGTTCAAACCCGCTGAGTTCTTAATCAGGGCGTTATCACTGGCGTTTCAATAAGATGCACATGCATGTGTGTAACATTACATTTCACATGCAAATATGCTCTTGAAACTTAATTTGTGTAGTTATTTTAAACTCAGCTTTCAAGCTACTATTTATTTTAACACAATCACCTTACTTGCCCCTCAGTTCTCGTGCACACTATTACTAAAAGCTTCTACTATAAGCATATTTAGAAATTACATTTGTTACAGTATACGTACATTTTTCTACTGAAATTCGTGTATGTTACTAACTATGCCTCACCTTGCCGGTTTGCTCAATATTTTTTAGAACAATTGCTAAAATTGTGATGAAATGTAAAATATTCATATGATATGCCGCCTTTGAGTGCTGACTAATATCTGTTTAGAGCAATATGTTCTTTGTTTTAAATTTTCTTAACTGCTGTTGGTGGGATATAACTCTATTGCAAAGCTCTGCACAAAACCTTTTTCATGATAATTAGTTCAGCAGAGATGAAAAATCCTACATCACCAACACCATTATAAATTGTCGAGCAACTTTAAATTAATTGTCAGGTCTATTTTTAAATAAACATGTTTACCGAGTTGGTATAGCAAAGACGTCATATTTCAAGGACGTCTTTTTAAATTTGACATTATATGATTGCATAATACTAAAAATGTCGCTTGTCACTATTCCTCCATTTATTTTATGTATCGTACTAAATTTACAAATACACCTATAAAATGTAACTTTTAAGCAGTGTTGCCAAGTTCGGGATTTTATCACGAGATCTCGCCATTTTGAAGCAGTTGGCATTTTTTTGGGATTTTTTTTTTAAATTTCAATCTCGGGATTTTTTTTATTTTTGAGCAAGAGAAGTTCAGAAATTAGAAATCAATGTTTTGGTAAAATTGAAAAATAAACATTTTAAAAATCCAAGGTTCATCCATTCTCGTACTTAAACTCTATTCAGCTGTATATCAATTTCATGCCAGATTTCGTTTTCAAAACATGATGCATAGGCTTTCATATTGTAGGCAAGGGCGCAAATCCGTCTCGAAAAGTGGGGGGGATAGGCTGGATGGTTAAGGATGTAGCCATAGTTTGTCTAACGATTTGGAAGTTTTGCACCTTTCCATCTTTGTGCGAGGAAATAATCTTAAATACCTCATTGCTTCAGCAAAAGTGTGCATCAATATTTGAATAAATCTCTTTGAAAACTTTAGTTTATATTAGTTACACATACACAGTTATGTGACTGAAATAGTTTTAATAAACATGATTGCTGCAATAAAACTTTAATTTTTAACAGAAAACTGCTTTTTTCCTCTAAAATGACAAATGGTTTCAAGTGAAAATTAACCACTTTGAGCTTGCAAAAGTGTATGTAAACGTAATACTTCATAAAGACTTACACACCATGTTTTTGGTTCGTAACACTCTAAATTATAAAACACTAATTGACAAATCGTGGGAAAATTGATTAATAAGAAGTGTGGGGGGGGGATAACACAATATTTATCCCCCTCTTCCGAAAAAGTGGGGGGATATGTCCCCCCCCCGTCCCCCCAGGATTTGTGCCCTTGATTGTAGGACCGTGTGCTCTGATATTCTCCAAAACGTTTTAATAAGACGACAGATAAAATTGACAACTGATAAAAAAAATATGTAGCTTAGATAAACAACAAACACTCCAACTGAACAGTGGACATTCCATAACAAAGTATGCGGTTTTCGCATTGAAATATATATAAATTAACAAAAAATTTTGAAATCTTTTAAGTCACTCAATAGGGACTACTTGTAAAATCAATTGAGATGTGATACATAATCATTCCAGTATATATTGCAGAGAAGCAGTACAGTCTGTGCCGTTATGCTTTTTTCGTGACATACCGCTTGATGATGCCCACTGAGAGCACTGGGAACTAAGGAATATCGGGATTTGGAAGAAATCTCGCGATATTTTGGCAGCGTACTTGCAACTTTTACAAAATTACACTTGGCAACGCTGCTTTTAAGGCGTTATTAACGATATGCACTGAAAACTAAAAACAATCGCACACATGACATGGTTATAAACGCCTCGGATCTCACTCACCAGCTATTTTTCTTATTATTCTCCACCTTTTCTACGAAATTATTCTCTTGCTTTTCTACCATCTCAGTCTCAATTAAATACTATATCTTTCACCCAAACAACCCCAAAAAAGCATACTAAACAATTTCCGAATAAACAGTATTAAAACATGCATAATTTGCTATAATACTGTAAATCTCTGCCTATAAGCCCCCAATGAGCAAGCCCCCAATGAGCAAGCCCCGTGCATAAGCCTACCACGATGATGACACTCCACTCACTCCACAGATAAGCCCACCCGCATATAAGCCCATATATTTACTGTTTAAGCATGCCGTTATTATATGTTGATACGTTTTCTCAGTTCTATTATACTATTATACTGTGATGCACTACGTACATCACTGTAGTATAATAAATTTCATGCCCCCGTAGTATGTTCTTGTCCAGAAAAGTCGATGTACTTCATGTAAGCCTGACCCTAACACTAACCCAAATGCCAAGCTCAGAATTTTTGTTCTCTGGACATGGATATATCACCCATGCCCCTATATAGTCTCTCCCCCCGTATATAAGCCCCCCTTCATGTATAAGCCCATCAAAAACGGCTTACTTATATAAGCCCAGGCCTTATCGAGGAGGTTTACAGTAATTAACTATAAATTTTATATTATTTACTATGCAGGCAATACCGAAAACATGCAATTGGATTGCTACATCCACAATGTATCAAAAATCCAGAAGGCTAAGTTATCCAACCGACAATATTTCAATTGTATTGTTCAATCCCACGAAAAACCAATAAGAGCTGTATGTTATTCGCCCGAAAAGCGTCCTCAAATCCACGCCCTTGCGGTGTCAAAAAGCCCAGTAAAATTGCGCGATTTCAAGCTTTCTGATCAGGGCAAAGATCTGATCATAACAAAAGGCACCAAGATTGACCCACTTCCAAAACAAGAAATGGCATTTGCTATCTCTGAAGAATTGTCAGCTAGCGCAAGTAGTGAGCCGATAAACCTGTCATCAATCCATGGTCTCGCAGGCGAACAACTCGTATGCATAAAAGCTGAAGCCTCTAGCATATCTTCTGTGAAAGTGATTTCCACTCAATTTTCCACAAACGTGCGAAAGCAGGATGGTATTGTTCGTGATCCTACAGCAACTTTCAAACTTGTTCTTTGGGGTGATCATGTCGATACGCTACTTCCAAATCGCACGTACCTATTCAAGAATCTCCGCGTCAAAGTCAATAAATACGAACGCTATCTGAACACCCCTCGCTCGGAACAGTTTACAGCTACAGAATGTCAGCCGTTTTCTGATCCACTTGTCCCTTTGCAAGAAGAAGTCGAAAGCACCTGTTTCATCACTGGCAAAATCCTTGGCGTACAAAAAGCTGCCAAAGCTTTGACTTGTCAAGGATGTAACAAAAAATCAGTTGTCGTTTCAGAAAACGTCGCTATCTGTGAACCCTGCAACCTGTCACAAGTTCTAGCAGCATGTCCTGTCCAATGGTCCGTTCAGTTACTTTTCAAGCCACATGATTTGCAAAAGAGAATACGCCTTAACCTTTCCAACGAAACGTTGAAACATCTATTCGAAGTTGGAGATTCTACTGTTGATCTCGATACCGTTTCCGAACAAAACTTGATCCTCGCAATCTTGGAAATGTCTAAAAACATTTGCTATAACCTATGATACTCTCACTAATCATCTGATTGACATATATACAGTGACAAATTAGTTTCCACACATATACCTCGCATAGTCTATAAAGTAATGCACGTAAAATTTAATATTAACGGTTCTTATTAACATTGGCACATTTAAACATTTTATAAATTTATAGTCCACCGTAAACATATAAGTATTTATATTATTAGTTGTTATTACCCGAACCATGCACCTAAATAATGAACGTACAGTATGATTCTTATTCAAAATATCTACCAAAGATTTATCATGCCGAAATCTCAGTCTTAATATAAATATTAAAGTCCAGCTAATAACTCAAACACTTAACATTATAAGACGGACATAGACATAATTTTTTAAGAAAATATAATATATTATTAACGTTTCGTTACTAATCTTGTAATACGTTAATGAAGAGTAACCAAACGTTAATAACATATTATACTTTTTTAAAAAATTATGTCTATGTTCGTCTTACAATGTTAAGTGTTACCTGTTCGACTCATTAAGTGGGCCTTAAGTTTTTATTGAGACGATTTTTATTGTCAACATTTCAGCGAATTTACAGTTGATTACGCGACAATTAATTTTTAAGCAACAAAATGTCGCACTCAATATCTTACCTTGTAGTCCGCCAACCACATGGCAATACATATCATAGTAAACAAATATAGTAAACATTAGTTCTTATCGCTTTGAACGATTTGTATTGATATTTTGTTAACGTTGCATTTTTAAGGTTATAAATAATATGTTGTACATCCAATAAATGTCTCTCTAATAAACGCCTCTCTAATAAAACTAGAAGTTTTTAATTACCACTGGTGCCAAAGAAATGACAAGATGAAACTAAAAACTATGGCGACAAAAACAAAATATAATCGATCCTACACAATTGCTCTGGTTCTTCAAGGAAATTATCCATTTTTCACTGATTTTATAAAAAACTTCCAGGAACATAGCTGTACTATTAAACATTTCACTTTTTTCGCAACTGACCTCTCAAACATACAGTGTCTCTAGCTCAGTGTCTGCACAGACAAAGGCAGCACTTCACTTGCGATAGTACCTTCTAGTACAAGTTGACTATAGGAAAGCCATTAAAATTTCCATCATGATATTAGGTCATACTTGCAACTTTTCTCAGGTATTTCAAAAATGCTGCATACACCTGATTTTCAAACTTCCTTTTGTTTGAACCTTCCTCACTGAAAATTGGTTTGAGCAGAGTGACAAATGACTTCAAGGTTAGGTTGGTTTGTCTGTGATTGAAGATTTTAACAAAGCTTGGTAGCTGAACACCAACCTATGAATTAATAAATTTTTTCTCTAGATTAAGTGAAACATAGGCCTTATTCACAACAATGACTCATATGAGTAACCTGGATGCATCACTTGGCAGAGCCAGCTTGAAAATTTCCCTTTGATAATTCTTGTTTTTGCAGTCTAAGTGCACACAACAACTTGTATAGCACAACCAAGTTGTCAGGCTGCCTATGCAACTGCAAGAGTAGACAAAAAATATTAACAGGTAAGTGCTAATGGATAAATACCTGATATATGCCAAGCTTTTTAAGACCCATTCGCAGTTGCTCGAGACAATGAGGAACAGGAACAGAATCAAAAACGGTTTTTAAGGTGACATCACTAAGGAAATATGGTATTTTTCCATCTTGTATGATGCTCAGACCTAAAAAATATATATTTATTTATTCTCAGCAGCCTCTAAACTGACATCACATTATACCGTACCAGGTTTTAAAACAACAACATTGTACTAATTAGCTGTTAACATGTATGATGTTAATAGAAGGATGACCATAATAGTAAAAAGTATTCAAAACCTTGTCTGAAATACCTAATATAATTCCTGCAATATAATAGTCTTCTGCAATGAATTCCTTCAGGCCATTTTTAAAATACTTGTTGTATAATTCTGGGACAACAATTGAAAAGAACTCTTTCCGAGTTCCACCAAGGTCTTGTGCTTCCTACAATAATATCTGGTCAATGAAATGAAAGAGGCTAACAAATTTTAGATAACCACATATTTACTGTTAAAATAAATAACCTGACAAGAAGTATAGAAAACATTGACAACTTGATATCAAATGAAAAACAAAAATTAAAACTGATGACTTACTTCACCATAGAACTGAACTTCAAGCGTTTTCCGTACATTTTGTAATGACTTTATTTCTTCAAATGATCTTTCTAAGATATTGTGTCGGTCAACCATTATGAAGTTGGTTTCTCCTTCCTCCATACAACTAATGTCTTGGATTCTCAGTGCTCTCCCTTCTACCATGACTTGCTGAAAGTATCTTAGCATTTCAACTGGATCTTTGATATTATGCGATGTACAATAATCAACTATCTTCGTAGCAAGGTTATCAACATTGTCATCTTCCACCATGTTAGAAGTCACATCACACTCATTAGGCTGTGAGCATTGCGATTCAAACGTGATATCAGTCTCTAATGAGCATTTAGAAGATGCTTCATGTCCACCTTGAGATGACTGAGTGCTAATGTCTGATGTACCACTGATGTGAAGTAAGTCTATGACAACAAAGCATTTGTAATGTTTAGCATGGTTTAGCTTAAGCATCAAAAACAGTTTTAAAGCATTTTAACTTGTTAAATGACCTGTAAATCTGATAAATTTATACTAGCAGTTTAGTACATGACACCTAGAAAATGGCATCTCTAAATCATTTTTAAAAGCTGACTTATTCTTATGAAATGAAAACAAGAAAATGCAGTTCCATAAAATACAACACCAGAATCAAAATATGGCATTACCTTATTTGTAAGTGTGCAGGTTTTCAATTAAAATGTTTATTAATTTGTTTGCATATTACCAGAATGCTAAAACACGATGTATTACAGCCTTGCACTTCTACGGGTACTTGCTTGTGGTTTCCAAACCTTAGCCATCCATCACTAACCCATTACTCTTATCTACTTATAACTTACCATCATCATCATTAGCATGACCTCGTTCTAGAAGACAGTAAATGTGGTCCTTAAGCTTGACATAAATAGATCCTTGTCCGGCCAGCAACATAATCTGTTTAAAGTCTAATGCTCCACTGTTGACTGGCTTGGACAACACTCTTCGGGTTGCTCGTAAAAACTGGAAGTCGCTATCTGAAAGAATGCTATACTTCAGTCGAGCCGCCATGCCAATTTGTTTGCGCATGTCCGATTTGCTTGAGGTATTCAATAACTCAATGATTCCACGCAACAATACAATATCTTCGGAGAACGACCACGAGTTTCCCTCACTCTCTTGTACATCAGCAACAACGAATTCAAACACTTTCTTCTCTTGTCTTTGTCTTTCGACCGGATTCTCCTGCTGGCGATGACTTCCTGTCGCTCACAAGTGTTCTCGTCTCCCAAGTCGTGAGAAAGCGCCATTTCATATCGACTGAGAAATCATAGCACGAGCGTGACTCAACGCTGAACCAACAGTGGACGTATGTGACGTATTTACAGTTGACGTTGCTGGAGATGACGAGGAAATTGAAGATGTATCACGTTTAGTATCGGATTGCTCTACAATAGTCGATATGATGCTATTAGCTTCCATTAAATGACGAGAAAGATAACGCAGACGATTGTTGACTTCGTCCATTTTGAGAACGCGGTCAATGGCGGGAAAACCCAGGAAAGCCACGAATGAAGAGCTGCATAATGCTGCACAATCAGTGGGCATGGATTAGAACTTTTGCTTCGCGACCGCGCTTCATTGAATTGAATTATTCTTGAATTGCAAATTTTCATTGAATTCAATTATTTCTTTGAATTGCAAATTTTCATTGAATTGAAAAGTTGCTGTTGAATTGAATAGAAACTCTAATGAATTGAGAATAAATATGCCAGTTTGAATATTGCTACAATCGGCGTGCCATAGCCAAGTCGATGGCACGGTGCTGGAGGGATGCTGGTAGGACAATGCGGTGACCACGAAGAATGAGGCCATCGCAGAGCATGAGTTCATCATCCACGGTGCGGTAGCGGTGGAGTAATGGATTGGAGAAGTCTTCACGGGTGATGGCAATTGAGATTTTTTGGAGATCAGGATCTAGCGTGGTTTCGAGCTTGATCTCTTCGCGAGTCATTGCTTTGGGGATGGCATTATTACAGACATAATTGGCGTAAAGCTCAGTGGGATTTTCAGTTGCGCTGTGGGGGTTGGGGTGACGGCTGATAAAGTTGGCAGGATTGTCTTTACCAGGGCGATACTGTAACAAACAATCGTGTGGCATGAGACGGAGCTTCCACCGATCCATACGAGGCGTTGTTGCTTTCAACAATTTGAAGATTCCCAGCAGGGGTTTGTGATCAGTGACGATGGTGAATCGTGCACCGTAGAGGTATAGGTGGAAGTGTTCTACTGCCCATACAACGGCTGGCATTTCACACTCTGTTTGAGAATATCGGCTTTCTACATCGGATAATGCGCGACTGGCGCAGCTGCTGATGACTTGGCCGTGTTGAAGGAGGATTGCGCCAAGGCCAACAGCACTGGGATCAACAACGACTTCTGTCTGTTTAGTGGCATCAAAGTAGGACATAACAGTTGCACTGGTCAGAGCAGCTTTGAGGTCGTTTAGAGCAGCTTCTTCTATGGTTGTCCGTTGCCATGGTGCATCATTACGGGTCACAGATCAGAGAGGGGCGGTGATGGTGGAATAGTCTGGGATGAAACGAGACACTTATTGGGCAAGGCCAAGAAGAGATTTTACTTCGCTTGCGTTTTGTGGAGCACGAGCTTGTAGGATGGCGTCAATTTTTGTTGGATCAGCTTGCATGCTCTGGGCACTGATGGTGTGGCCATAGAAAAAGACTTGGGGTTGGGAGAAATGGCATTTATCTTTGTTGAGGCGGACATTGTACTCATTAAGGCGTCGAAGGACAGCCTCTAGATTGTGGTCGTGTTCATGCTGGTCTTTACCGTATACAATGATGTCATCGGATATGTTTTTGCATCCTGGGAGTCCGGCCAGCAATTCGGCAATTGCCTTCTGAAAAATTTTGGAAGCAGCGTTGATACCACACATCAGACGTTTGTATCACCGAAGGCCAACGTGGGTGCTGAAGGTGGTTATATTGTGACTAGCTGGTGCAAGAGTCAGTTGATGATATCCAGAAGCAAGGTCGAGGGTGCTGAAGACAGTTGCGCCGTTTAGGTCGGCGATAAGATCATCGATGGTTGGCATAATATGCTTTTCTTGACCAATCGCCTTGTTTGCTTCATGTATTTCGACGCAATTTTAGACTTCGCCCGGTTTTTTGGGGACGATGACAATGGGGCGGACCCAAGGAGTAGGTCCGTCGACATTTTCTATGATATCAAGTTGTTCAAGACGATCGAGTTCTTTTTCAACGTCTTTGCGCATGTAGAAAGGGATGCGATGTGCTGGTTCCTGTTTGGGAGAAACTTCATCGGAATGTGTAGTTTAATTTCTTTACCTTTCAGCTGGCCAGTACCGTGAAAAAGATCAGGAAAGGCATTATGGATGCTTTAGTCTTATGCGTTCAAAATGGAAGAGTTGACATTGAGAGTCAATAGGTTTAGGTGCTGGGCTGTTTGACAACTGAGGAGATTACGATTGCTACCTTTGATGACATGGAAGGTAGCTTGGACGGTAGAGGACTTGTGAGTGACGGTAGTGAAGAAAGTACCAAGTGATGGTAGAGGTGTCTTGGAGCCATACGCATAGATTTGGGCGATGGCAGGGCGGAGAGTGTTGGAACGGGGGGTGTCTTGGTTGATGGATTTGTACCTGTCCTCATCAAGAAGGTTGGCAGACGCACCAGAATCGACGAGGACTTTTAGAGGATGGCCACAGATGGTAACAGTACGGGATGGAGTGGGATTTTTGCTGTGAGGGAGGCTGCTGGTTGTGGAAATGTTGGGTGCATTTCCCAGAGATGTGATAACAAAAGTATAGTCTGGGTCACTCTCATTGTTGTGAGAAACGTTGCGGACAGACTTGTGGCGTTTGGGCTTATAACGGCAAGCTTTGGAAAAATGTCCTTGTTTGTTGCAGGAGTGACAGGTTCTGCCACGTGCAGGGCAGCAGTTGGTATGAGGGTAGGGACCGCCGCAGTTGCCACAGGTTGAGTTGCTTTGCTCCCCAGGTGTGGACTTTCTCTTTGGAGTTACATCGCGACGAGGTTTGTAGAATTGGTCCTTTTTGGGCTGTGGGCGAAAGTTTCTTTTGCGTGGGGAAACAGCGTTTGCAGTTTGATTGACATCTTGGAGGTGCATGTGACGTACTTGTTTTTGGATGACTTCGTCAGCACGACCAGCCTCGAGAAGGTTTCTAAGAGTGAAATTATCACGGAGGGCTCACGTCCGTAGCTTTTTGGAGCTGCAGCCAACAACAATTTGGGTGCAAATTTCTTTGTCCACGTCAGCAAAACCGCAGTGTTTGGCAAGGTGTCGTAACCTAGTGTGATACGAGGATAGAGTTTCATTGGTCTGTTGTTTTGCTTGACGAAACTGGTATTCTTTATGGACAGTGCGGACCTTCGAAATGAAGTGGAAATTTAGGCATTCTACTGCTCGTTTGTAGTCTTTTGCTTCGCCCGTCTCGGGAAGGGTTTCAAGAATATCGTCGACGTCTGGTCCAGCGTAGTGTAAAAGTAATGCCCGCTTTTGCGTCTGGTCGGAGACATTCATGCCAGTTATTAGTCTTTCAAAACGGGTAAGCCACTTGGTCCAACGTGGACCAGCGTTGGAATCAAGGTGAACGTCAAAAGATGGGAAGACTGGCAGCACTGTCGTTGTAAAAGCCATGACGTGTTGTCGTAGAATACGATGTTATGACAACGAGTGAGACGGTTAACTGAGGAATGCGTCAATACGGGGAGAGAACAGAGACGTGGTAGATTATACAGCACAATTTCGCATGTTCGTAGTTTGATGTGGTTTAGGAATATACGGCAGACTCGACCACGATTGAACAGATTCCAGCCTGTGTGAGCCTTGTAGATATTCGTTGTTGACAATGCACGCTTGTCTGTGCGTCAATTCTGGACTTGGTGGGTTGGTAGCTGTGTGATTTACGGCTCTGGTGTTTGGCGGTTGCAGGGACGATGACTTAAAGGAAAGATTTCGTGAACAGCTTGACTGGGTTCTGAGATCTCGTCGCCAGATGTTGTGTCTCGATAGCGTCGACAAAAGTGTGTGTACGCTCTTGGTTTGGTGTCATATATGTCATCAATAAGCAGTTAGTCCTATATATATACATATGGTTATTTAGTTATTAATTATTAGGTAGGAAGTGTATATGACAACACTACACTGTCTGTTTTAAAATTACGGCCTGATATTGAAGCTGAAAATCTGAGGTCGAGTTAGGTCATAAATTACAGACTCGTCGTTGCATAGCAACGCTGATAGATAATTACGTCTGCAGTAGGAGGCGTTCTATTGCATGACGTTACAATCAAATCACAAATGAAAAACATGCGGTGGAGACTCTTTCTCCATCCTTTAATGTACATAATGTTTTCAATTACATTCTTCAGTCTCTGTTAGACTAAATGCGCAGAAATGAATTGTAAAGGTATTGTAAAGACTCTGAAGCGATATTCACTCTCAAAAATATAATTTTTTATATCCTCTACTCCCTAACTATCCAATTTATATACCCATAAATTTACATAATTATTTATGCTCGATATAACACAGTAATAAACACACTAAATGTCAACTATATTTCAATAGGCAAATCTTTCGGGGGTTCTAATAAGTCGTCCTGATCTAGTAAACCTTACATCCTCCCCGCCGTTGGTTATGATTCTTATCCTGGCAGTTTTCAGCATACCTTCTTTCTTCTTTGATGTTGTGAGCTTCTTCCAATAAATACAATTTTTGAACAGGGCGTCTTCGTCGACCTGCTGACGTCCTCAGTGTGGCGGTTCAGATAAGCTCATCTTTTCCTTTATGAAGCTCTTCCACTACCGCCAAGGGCCACTTTGCACGCTTTACATTATCCTCTGATATCAATACAACATCTCCTCTTTTTAAGGGCGGCTTTTTTTCTAACCACTTTTGGCGAATGGCTAGTTGGGGTAGATATTCGGCTAACCATCTTTTCCAGAATTGATTGGTTAGGCTTTGTCGATACAAGAATTTTGTGGACACAGATGCAGTTGAACTTAATCTGACAGAAACCTCTGGAATATCTTTCAAACCTCGTCCCAAAGCTAGATGGGCTGGTGAAATGACTTGACCATCATTGAGATCATTGCCAATCGTAGTTAGAGGTCTTGAATTGATAACCGCTTCAATATCTGTTAATACGGTATACATCTCTGTATAAGTTAGTAGAGCTTTTCCCAATATCTTTCTCAGAGGTTCTTTAATGGAACGACAAATGCGCTCCCACCATCCACCGCAATGAGGACTTCTTTCGGTTATGAACTTCCATTTTATTCCTTTTGCGGCGGTCATACTCTGAAGTCGGGAAGGATCTAACCTTTTCCAAACTTGATCCATCTTTTGTTGCGATACTTCAAACAACCACTGTATGTCTTTATCCGCTTTGTTACAGGTAGTTTGGTTGTCCGACCATAAAGTAGCACATAATCCTCGTCGATTATACATACGTCTCAAAGCTTGCAAAAATTCTTTAGTTGTCATGTCATTTGTTAGCTCCAAATGTACCATCCTTGTCGTAGCACAGGAGAATATGCAAATATACGCTTTTTGACGATCTTTCGTTGACGTCTTGTTTCGCATCTTTAGAATCACCGGTCCAGTGAAGTCAATTCCCACATGCGTGAAGGGTGGAGAATAGGTTACTCGCTCTACTGGTAAGGGGGCCATTTGCTGGGCCATAGGGCTAACTCGCATCTTCGACAGATTCGACGACTGAGTACTCGTTTAACAGCTCATCTGCCACGGAGTATCCAAAAGGTTTCTCTTAGAATCACCAGGGTCATCTCTGCACCCTCATGGCATGCTTGAAATTCGTGGAGATGCACAATTATTTTTTTGACAACTGGATGCTTTGCAGGCAAGATGATCGGATGTTTCATCTCTTCAGGTAATTCAGAAAATTGTAATCGACCACCCACTCTAAGTAGGTTGGTACTTCCATCCCAAAATGGATCCAACTTCAGCAACGAACTTTTGGAAGGTAGACGATCCTTTTTTTGTAACCTATCCAGCTCTTCTGGGAAGCTCTGTCTCTGTACTTCCTGATACCAATAGCGTTTAGCAACGTCCATTTCTGCACATGTGATTTCTTTATTAATTAACCCAGTAACACTGGCTGATCTTTGTAATGGCCGTTTGAACAAGGTCACAGCTTTGAACACGAATGCTGTTACTTGTACTAATTTGATCCAATGTTCCGGTCTTTCAAAATCAACACAGGTAGAGAGATAAGTAGACACCGTAACGTTGCACACAAGTTTTGAATTTCGTTCCAAATCATCTGGTACGTTCTCGTGGATGACCTGCTCTGGCCATTGCTCCGGTGCTTCATGAAGCCAATCTGGGCCATGCCACCAAAACCCACTTTCTGTCAGGTACTCTAACGATTTTCCATGTGTCAAGAGATCTGACGGGTTTGAATCTCTTGAACAGTATCTCCACCGTTCTGGCATAGTACTCTCTTGAATTGCCTGCACCCGATTAGCTACAAATAC
>JAODVM010170949.1:0-14359 GCA_025400095.1 Phenganax marumi
TGTATTTACCTGTTTGCATGTACTGATGGTTCTCCGTGTTTAAATAAAGTTTATGTATGTATGTATGTATGTATGTACTTTCTAGACAAGCTATGGATAAACGTGATACTACACTCAAGATACCCTCCATAGAAGACGGTGAGATAATCTAATCTTCGCGCCTCGCGCCTCGCGCCACGCGCCTTTTTGTCGCGCCTCGCACTTTTTTTTCTCGTGCCTCGCGCCTTTTCCTTTATTATGCTCGCTGACTTTGATCTACTACGTGCTTTTATCTAGAAGTTATTTATCCATTTCAAGAACTTTAAGCTAAGGTAACTAGGAATCGCATAGACTTAATAAAGATTGGCGGCAAAGAAGAGCCAAGTAAAAAATGATGGATAATTGGCAAATATTAACACAAATTCACACTCTCTCAAATGTTATTTAAATTTATCAAATGCAATATATCCTAGGAATTCACAAAAGTATATTTGAAAACGACCGGTATAGTACTTAGCAATATAAATGTAACCCGAACCCAACTAAAAAGAGGTGTATCAACCGAAAATATATCTTATAATGTTGAACTATGTAAAACTATGTTCTAAACTGACCGTTTTTTAATGCAAAAAGAGAGTTTATGTCTCTTGCCACAATAAATGAATGCACTTGTTTCTATGTGATACGGTTTATATCACTGAGAAACAAGTAGAAACAAGTGCGTTCATTTATTGTAGCAAGGGACATAAACTCCATTTGCATTAAAACACCGTCAGTTTAGAACATAGTTTTATATAGTTCAACATTGAATTTGTATTAATATTTGCCAATTATCCATCGTTTTTTACTTGGCTCTTCTTTGCCGCCACTTTTTATTAAGTCTATGTGATTCCTAGTTACCTTAGCTTAAAGTTCTTGAAGTGGATAAATAACTTCTAGATAAAAGTACGTAGTAGATCAAAGTCAGCGAGCATAATAAAGGAAAAGGCGCGAGGCGCGACAAAAGGGAGCGAGGCGCGAAGATTAGATTATCTCGAAGACGGTCTGGTAACAAACTCAGCAGCATTTCCCGTAGCTAATATTGTTTCTTCAAAATAGCTTGACATATTTTACAAACCTGTACAGCTAGTACCATCTCCTGTGTAACCACTATTACACGCGCATGTAAAAGATCCAATTGTGTTGCTACACGTAGCCAACGTACTATGACAATCATCAGTGCCCAAAGCGCACTCGTCGTCGTCTGTAATATATTGAATACAAAAGCTCCATATGTGTAAACTACATTAAGCGCAATATTAACCATGTGCTGTATGCACTATTGACTTAATTGAGGCTGTCACGCACATGTAATACAGATCACAGTACTCTATCAAACCAACATTACAATAAATATTTGAAAAAAGTTCCAAAAAAGTCGAACTGTTTTGATTAAAAGTCACAACAGAAAACAATACATGATTATAGCTAACCTGTACAAGTCTCTCCGTTTCCAAAAAAGCCAACATTACACGTGCATCTGAACGAGCCGATAGTGTTAGCACACTCGGCATTAGCGTCGCAGTTGTCTAAATTCTCTTGGCATTCATCAATATCTGGAGAGAGTATCAAACTTAAGTTACTTGAGAAAAATGCATTAATATTTTGTGAATATTTATTCACTTTACATGTAGTAAGAATCTCTTGAAATTTATTGTGCTGATCCATTATAATTTTTTGTTGAATTCACACGATTCGAAACTTTCCTAATATCTCTAGGGTGCAGAAGCTGTAATGTTTTGCCGCTTTTGTTATTATTCGATTCCAATAGTCTCTCATCACTCTTGTATAAACCTGGGCGGAGTGACAGAGCAGTATGATTGTTATCTTACTGAAGTGGTGCAATCACAGGACTCTACACTGACTAAAAAATCACAAGATTATGGCTCCATAAGGAATCAGACATATTCTTTACAATGCGATATTTACTAACCAGTACAAAACAATCCATTTCCCGTATATCCTGGATTACAAGCACAAGTGAAACTTCCTGGCGTGTTTGTACAACCAGCATTTTGACCACAGTTGGCAGTGTTCAATGTGCATTCGTTAATATCTTTCAAAAAGACAAATTAAACTATTAACTGAAGGATAATCTTTAGAAGTGTGATAAATGATGATTATAAAATGGAAACGAATCTAAACAACTACAGAATATATACCGAAGCAAGTGATTCCATCGCCCGTGTAACCTGTCCGACATCGACATGTGAAAGATCCAACGGCGTTTGTACAGTCAGCGTTGGCATGGCAGTTATGAGTTCCCACAATACACTCGTCAATGTCTAAAAAACGATAAAGCAAGCGCTTCTGATGTAAATATCAATCTGTACGTTTAGTCATTGACTCATTTCTTTTTCTTCAGAAGAGTAACTGTGTCGAGAACGGAATTTCTGATTTCAAATGCTGTTCATTAATGTTCAATTTGATGAAACTGTAAAGATCATTCTTCCGAAAGCATTTTTTTTACAAGTACTTTGCTAGTGAGCCCTTCTTTCTTTGCCATTCGCTTTGCAAAAGCAACACTAGCTGTTGATATTTTACAGTACACGCACTTGAGAATGAAGACTAAATTTCAAAGTGCATTGTACGAATTAACAGTTAAACTGTCTCTTTCTTTGGTATGCTGGAGAAAGGTAGAGTAAGACCTTACCGGCACAAACATTCCCACTGCCAGAAAAACCAGTACGACAAGTACAGATATATGAACCAACAGTGTCGGCACAGTTTGCGTTGACATCACAAGGATTAGTCGTACACAATTCTTGAAAAAAAAAGATTAAAAATATTTTAAAATAAATGTACAGATCTTTTTTTGAAACGTCTCTAACTAGCAGCGAAAATACTTTTAATTGCCATAAGAAACGTTATGCCATGAGGATGCCAGAGGAAACGTTATAAGCAAATTACGCAAAACTGTGAATTATAAAAACAAGCAAATGATTAATGATATCCACTTACGGCAAGTTGTAGGTGCAGAAAACTGTAACGCCACAGCAATTCGATAAAGAGGCCATGAGGTGTAGTCATTACAAAGGCGGAACGAGCTAACATTGGACCAGGTTATCCCATTTAGGAAAAGTGTAAACTGCGATGACCAGCCGTATATACATTGCAGTTGTTCCGTGTTCAGTCCGACACGACTTTCGATTGTTGCGCCAACTGTTTCAGTATCCCTGATACTTGCAAATGTTACTCCAAGCCGAGCCAACAAATCATCAAAATTTTCTGTTTCCAATACGATCTTTTTATTCATAAGGTCTACAGCGGAGTTTTCATACAATGATTCGTAAGCAACCATAGTGCTCTGATATATTGCTGTTGTTGTGGTACCCAAGCACGAGGCCAAACGACTTGCCGAAATAGCAAAACTGCTGGTAGTGCTCCCTGACTGAATTACAATCGTGGAAGTACCGACTACACGAGAAACTATTGAAATGCCACCTGTTCCAGCTGTAAGGTTTACTGAGAAAGCGCTTGCTAGTTGATCAAACGAGCTCTCAATAGCTGCTCTAACCAGTCTGTGCCATTCAAAAGAAGGAAGATTGATAGCAACGTGATTATCAACGCCAGCTACAAAAAATTTGCTGAGAAATTCAGTGATACTATAGCGTTCAAATATTGCCTGAAACACCAAATTATGAGCTTCTTGAATGGTTAAACCGTCAATTTCAGCTTCTGTTCTTCGCGTTAGGGAAGCAAGGTTAGCTTTTGAGAAACCATACGTTTGAAGCAAAAGAGTAAGGTACTGCTGGTAGTTAGCATTCATGATTGGACTCAAATCACCAGATTCATTTAGGGTCCTTATTTCGTACGCAATTTGTGGAACTGAAAGGTCTATAATTGGAGCACTAATAAGACTTCGACGAGCTTGAACTTGAGAAATAAGAGGAGTTTCCATCCAAATACCTTCGGAAATGGTGAACAGTAGTTGGTAAAAATCAAACCAGCTATTGATACCGCTTGCATTTCTAATAATGTTCAAAATATTATAATCAGTGATGACAGCGAGATTGAATCTTAGCTCATCTTCACCCAATGACCGGGACAAGACAAACGCTACATCGCAACTCGGTAAATCAGTCTGATATCCAAAAATTTCCTGAGATAAATCAAATGCAGAGCCCAATATTGAAAGGGAATTACAATCAGAGAAATAGCTAGACAGTGGAATATTTTCAATGGCGAAAAGCTGCGCTGATTCCCATCTGTATAATATCTCGAGATGACGACGTGAAAATTGGGCAATAGAGTTCGCATAGTACGCCATAGAGTTTAACTGCCATGCGGTAATGGTCATTCCAGAAATAGCAATGGAGAATGCTTGAGTTTCGAAACGGTTCTTACGAGCAACTAAATCATCAAATGCCACGAAGAATACTGTTTCTGTTCGAGTCATATTATAAGCCAACAAAGTGGAAAGCTCGGTGTTTAGAAGTTCAGCCAGTTCGGACGATGTCACACCCAGAATGTCAGCTCGACACTTGATGGCTGCTTCTACGATATCAGGTACAAACTGAGGCCATTCATCGTTGATCACACGTAATGACGAAAGATTCAGTTTCTGTTCTAAGAGTGTCATGTTAAAACAGAATTTCTTTTCCATTGCCAAAACAGCAAAATCGTGAAGTTGTTGTATCGTATAAAATTGAACGTTATTTAAATTTGCTTGAGTAAGAGACGGAACTGCGTCAAGGACATCCGCGTCTTGCACGTAATAGCAAGAGCTGCAGTCATATAACTTTCTGATCTCGATTGTCTCCAATGTAAGTTGGCCACGTCTAAAAAGCACCCTGGCGTCTAAAAACATTGTTTCTACGTCAGATTCTACAATAGCCTCGAACGTACTGATCCCTTCATCTGTTGCGCGAGGTGCTTGCCATACTTCATAAGAAGTTACTTTGTCGAAATATTCTTCAAATCCCACTTTCAACCCAGCTAAATTCGGGAGTGGTAGTCTGCCTAATGGTGCCGTCAAAAAAGGGACACGAAAATCTCCAAAGACCTGGCCAATAGCGCACAACACCAACAATGCAGAAAACAACATGGCTTCTAAAAAAGAAAGTTCGATTATTAACTTTTTAAGTTAGAAGAAATGACTTCCAGTCGATGCTGCATGCAGCAAGACGATTTTTGATAACTCAAGAAACTTTTCTTTCTACACTTACAGAATTGCATTATGATTTATCTTAGGCCAGAATATACGAAAATTTTAACAAATCGCGCAATGCAGTCAAAAGTTCTTTCCAAATTGATGAACAGCGTTTTATTTTCTCGTAAATGAGCTTTGCCTAATGAACAAACACGTCGCTTATGATAAAGGTGTACTTTTCTTGATCAAAAAATATGACACAGACGTACTACCGAAGCTGTTCACTAACAATCGCCGGGCGTTAAATTAAGCCAAAAGAGTTCTTAATTTGTTCGAGTTTCCTGCACGCGTTACATAAACCGTCGGCATTTCGAGTGAGATTATAAAATAGATTTCTACGCTCTTTAATGTTTTACATGGTGTTGTAACAAAGTAATTAAAACACTTGCAGTTTTTCACCATGACTTTTATTTCATCTATAAGCTTTCGCCCCGTGAGCCCGGGCCGTCTTCAAAGTGTCAACAATAGAAAACAAATTAAACTAAACACTTGCGCGTGCAATTTCCGTGCGGAAAATACATTTAGCAACTTGATTGGTTCGCTTCGCGGCCAAATATATTGCTAGCCAATCAGTTCAGCAGATTTATTTTTCGCGCGGTGGAATTACGCCTAGTGGAAAACCACCTTAAGTAAAAGCGGCTCTGCAATCTACAATATAGTTTCACTACAATAAAAGTCATGGCAAAAAATCAAAAGTGTCTTAACTACTTTAAAATATATTTCTGTCCAATATGTATCCTAAGCATGTCGAACAGGCTAGCTACATGGTCAATTGTCATTAATATCTCTGTACTTTTAGTTTCTCTGCATGTACGGTGTGTTTTGCAGGTCCTGGTAGCATTAGTTAAACTATACTCGTGATCAAAAAATAACTTCACTTCATACCTATTACCTTATTACAATGAAAGAGCTCTTAAAATTAAACAATAGTTTGGTTTTTCTTTCACCACCAAATAATAGCCGTTTTGAACAACCTCTACAAACTTACCCAAGAAACAGAATACGTAAAATGTAAAAGCGATAGCTATGGCAGTTTGTTGAAGAGCATGTTGATCAGTGCGTCACACTTTCGTTTCAGCCATGGACTATAGTACGCTCTAGACTATCAGGAATTTCAGGAATTTCACGGTAAGATGGACATATTATCATTTGATAAAAGCCAGTTTGAAAACATTTCTTTTGTGACTGAAGTTTAGAAATACTGTTGTATTGTTTACTGAAAGAGTGCCCGACTATGATAATCGAATTATAACGGTATGTAGGAAATTGAAATGCGAGTTTGGCACGCCAGGAGATCAGACATGAAGCGAATTTGCGTCGATCATTAAAAGTGTGTACACCTCATTCATTAATGCAATTCGGGGCGAACTATGTATGAAGAAATAGTTTCAACAGCGCAATCCAGATCATTCCAGCAACATAGCCAAAACTATTTGTAACTTCAGTAAAGTTTCAACATCTTGTTTGCAAAGAATATTGCTAGATGTATTAACACTAAAACACAACATATATATTCGGTGATTCATTCGCATTTATGGCATAAGCCAAATCGAGTACCAACTCCATATCATGCATGCTTGATTAAAGTGAAAAACCTTGAGAAATACCTGTAGTGTTGCTTTAGCCACACCGAAAGATTCCGCTTAGAACAATGGGTCACGTCTAAAATAAACAAAATCCAAGTTGGGACTCTTCATGTAATTAGTGAGCCCTTATCGTAATTTCATGAAGCTACTTTAAACTTTATCAAAAGTACTCTAATTTTCAACATTAACTTTGCATTGGCTCCTATACAATAACATATGCATGAGAAAGTCTAACTGAAGAGCAAAACTCATAATACAAGCAAAAGTCCATTCCTCAAATCTTTCAAAAGCCTACCAGGAGTAAAATTGTGCAGAGTAGTCATGCCTAATTGAGTGGGTCAAAAAGTTACGAAAACTTAACTGAAACAGAATATTATAGCATGGACTAGATCAGTTCATCTTAAAATAGATTCTTGTAAAAAAACGTTTATTTTGATGTGGGCATGAGTAATTACAACAAACTGGCAATATGATCACGCTCGCATTCACGAAATAATTTTTACACGAAACTGTTTTATCCAAACAGATATAGTCATTTTAATTCAGTTCGAGCTAGATCAGAAGTAGAATGGTTACTAACGACAAAGTATAGATTCCTACATTTCACAGCATAGTAGATACTATACAGTGTTTCAAAAAAAAAAACGAAAAGAAATTTCAGCAGGTTATGACACATCAGATGTTTGAATGAAACAATTCAATTTTTATATAGCGAAAAAGAAGAGATTTTTTCATTTCACAACAGCAAAACATGACCTCATAGTGAATAAAAATCGCCTGTCGAAATCACATTCTTGCGGCCTTTTAGGAATAGCATGGGAAACCAAGCAAAATTGTTTCGCAAGTGGGACTTAAAATGACTGCATTAAACTGAATGTGATCGAACTGAATGTGATCAAACTGAATGTGATCAAACTGAATGTGATCAAAAAGCAAAGTTTGCATCTCAGTGCAGAAAATCAGTATGAGCATCAAACACAAGTAATATGGTTGAATAAACAACTCAGCAGAGAAAATTCGTGATGGTTTCGTTTTTTTCTTGAGACAAAGTGTATTGAAGCTGCATCTTCGATCAATCATACACCATTTTTGTTTGCTTTCAATACGATCTCCAAACACTAGTCGGTTTGAAAATGCCCATGAGTTGACACGTAAGCACAAAGACGATAATCGAGATGCGGTTTCACATCGAGTCGCTATACATGCGTTGCCACATTCCTCAGGTAGTTGATACTGAAGTTGGGTTTTGCGTTGAATGGAAGGAAGAATGATAAATATCAAGAACTGCACTATTTCAAATCACGAAAATTCATATAACTTCTGCTTAACACATGCATGTAGGCTTCTAGTGAATATATTTTCACTTCGAAATCAATGTACTCGTGGCAACTCCCAACTCAAACTAATGGTATTTCAGTACCTAACGTTTCATCATGCACAATAGCATAGAAATGTTTGTGATTTCTAAGCGGATTGATCAAAAAGAAAAGCGTTTACCTACCTAGCAATGCGACAAAATCCAAGTGGAAGAAGGTGTTCGCAAGAACAGCAATGTCTTCACCTCTGTTTGGAAGCAAGACTGAAAGGGTGCGCCTTACAAAACGAAAATATGTAATAATGATATCGTGATCTCCAGCTGTGTGTTATGTGGGAGTAGCTTTTGTTGTATAAGAGTTTACGACGTCTTCCAGAATAGTCAAATTGTTTCGTTTGCTTCGTCACCATCTAGACTACTGTTATCTGGTGGACCAACTTGCATTCCAAGCATGCAGTGATTATGCAATTTAAAGGAAACTTTGATTAGCAAGCAAAACCAACATTCTGAAAGTAGAATAATGTTTTTGTAATATGTAGAACTTCACCATGCAGACATGACAACAAACTTCACCACAACCACGAAAGAAGGTGAAGGAAACATGAAGAAGTTGGGAAAATGGTGGAATGATTCATTAAATTTTATGCCAGTCGTTCATTGCATTTGACATATGTGAGCAAAATCTGTTAAGTGTATTGACAGGGCATACAGATTAAAACCACTTTAAGAAAGTTTGTTGATCAGATTTGTTGACTGTCATGAGACAAGAACTGCATACGACTGTGCGATTGAAAATTGCAAGATGCAATTTGTAATGGTGGCAATCGCCGAGCATGTGCACTGCCGTATTGTACATCGCACGAAATCTTTTATAAAGTAGAATCACGTATCAAGGCAAGCAGCCTTTGACTGGGAAAACACGCAACGCCACCTCGCATAAATTAACTGCAAGCTGTGTACGTTAGGAGAAAACTTCTACTATTACTGTGGACGTCTGAATTACTTTCAGTTCCAGTACATATGAAAATTAATCGATACACTTGTTTGTTTTTTTAATTGTAAAGTCCTCTGCAGAGTAGAAAAGCAAGCCGCCTAGAGCCTATAGTCATTACAGTCTACCCAAGTGGCATATTTATTGCATGCACTTAACATTCTAACATATTTAAACTGTCTAGCACTTGAAAGAATGAAAGAGTTCACAGTTTTCTTTGTTAGGAGGTAAAAAGCTTCATCACCAATATTAGACAACAAAGAATGAAATCACACTCGGTGCAAACTGAGGCATGCTAAGGTATGATATGTACATTGTTCAATATAAACAGACAAAAAATATATCAGAAAATTACGATTGGTGGTGCTTCCCAAAAACGTGACTTGGCCCTGAATGCAAGAATAATCTTAGAAAATAGAATAAATTATGACGCGGCGCATATTTAAGCAATGAAGAAGAGCCATTCTTAGTAAACGGAAACGTATTGTTTGGAACTGCAATTAGCGGGCGTGTGATAAACACAAGGTCAAAAACATTACCAAGAAAATGCAAACAACCTACATGCAAACTGTGAATATTGAACAGAAATTTGTTGAAAGAACCATTTTTTGTTTTTGTTTTAATAACAACGAAGTGTCAAGTAAAATCAAAAACTGTCATACCTACACTGATGCACCCATTAACCACTGGGGGAAAAGACTAAGTTGAAACATACATTAGAACTGTTTTTTTGTAAGGATTCATCAATTTTTCTCCCCAGCATGTGAGCACAGTACTATTTGGTCAATGATATGCGGGAGTGTTCTTTATTGGAGTCACTCATCACAACAATTCCATCATTTTTGAAAATTGTGGTAGAGAAAAAAGAATGTCCAACAAGTTTGTTTTGAAAAAGATAGAATAGTCTAATCGATAGTCTTACATTCGTCCCTGTCATACTTGCAAGGCTGTATATAAAAAGAACATGTAGCATATGCATTTAAATTATCGCTTGCTACTGAAAAACGCAACAGATATTTGACTGTTCGGCTTCACTGCCCGAACAAATTTCTTCAGGACATGGACATGTGAAAAGCCATGGCATGCTCTCTTATTTGCAATTGACTCCAGTTTTTTACTCTTTTCCTTTTTTTGTTTTTTTATCTTTTTTTTCTTCGTCGTTGCCACTTAGCAACGGCGGCGATTTCATGGTTAATTTAAAATGAATAGCGTGTCTTGTATATTGCGCCTGACATCATTTGGTTTCTGTACGCAACGTTGATACCGTTTGAATACAAAGTTCCATTCTGTTTTCTTTTAATTTTATCTGTTTTCTTTTAATTTTATAAGATTTTTTTGAATGGTTGCTAGCCCATGCAAATAAGTTCAGGTAGACGAGTGATCATTGAGATCACGCCATTATAAAAAATACTATTTATTCACAAAAACACCATTACAAGTATATACGAACATCTAAAACTTAATATCCTTGAGTCATTTTCGGCTCAAAATGGAAACAATTTTCGCACGTAATAGAAAAATATACTAAACTTGCAAACTTCGCAGGGCCATCCTTCCCCCATTTTACAACCTTACTACATCTAATATGCTCCTTCCAGCGGTGTAGATAAATTTACTTCTTTTTGCCTCGATCAACATTTAGTCTATCATGGGATTTGTCCACTGCACATGATCAGGCGTTCATGACCGAGCCCCCGTTAACACGGTGCGGTACGCATGGGGTTGACTTCAAGTTCAACTATTTCAAGATGAGTTAAGCGCTTAGAACAACAACGAAAGATCAGGATTAAACAAACAATGCAAGTCTAAGAAGTCTCAAGAGTAAGCATGGTAGCCAATGGTAGAATTCAAAGTTGAGACAGCTGTGCGCCAGTCAAGGTGGTTCTTACCCTGTGCGGTATATAGGTAACCAAGGCAATTTGGACATAATGGTATGCAAGTTGAATGCATGGCTAACGCTTCTTTGTGAGGTACTCACAATATTTTAAAGATTATACGAATAGAACTCTCTTTACTTATAAAGCACATATTGTTGTAGAGACGGTTAGGTCCTAGACCCGAAAAGGATCAGCGCTGCAAGACTACTCATTTATAATTCTGTGCATGGAGAGAGTGGGATGTCATGCACTCCATGCAAGAGCTCTTTCATACTCCTTCGTTTACTTTTGTTTGAAAATATTCGCTCGGACATGAATTGACAATGATACGTTGCACGCAGTAATCGCAAAATATTTACCATTGGACGTTACTAGTTTCTCAAATTAGAAAACTGATACTTATCAATTACATGATGCAAAAAATTATATGAAAGGATTTTGAAACAATTTTTTTCCGTTATCTTCTAGACTTATGCATCTTTTTTCACGTGGCTCTCTATGATCGTATATGAAATTGAGAACTTCGAGAGAACAACTAGTCTTGAATGATAATTATAAATGTTATACACAAAGTCAAACTTCAAACATCATGGCAATGTTTTAAACCGATGCTGCATGGAATGATTGCGTTTGATGTGAAATGTGTGAAAATGTTCATCAACACTACTCAATGAACTACGTGTTCATTCTGCTTACGATTTATGGGAAACTTGATCTCGGAAACTTGACTCTTAAAAACTGTGTAACTGTACAATTATCCAATATGCAATAAAAACAGGAGCAAACTTGTTATTTGTATGATAAATTTTAATGGATGCTTTGATAAAAATGTGGATTGCCGCCTTTTCATATGGAAGCGTCAGGCGAGGCGGATGATTTCAATGCTATCACATATTCATTGCTAATGTTTTTGACTTCGAGTCTTTTGTCTCGGAAGAAGCAAAGCATTCTGGAACAGCAGGGGTGGAATGCAATCCGTACAAATGTTTCTTTTAATATAATCAATCATGTGATAAATTATTAAAGGCATGACACCTAATTGAAACTCTCACGACTTTTAGCACAAACAATCATATTTACATCGGGAAACCTCAAATTCTTGTTATGTAATATCATACGAATGGGCATGTCAAGACATGTGCAGTCGGGACATCTACCTTGCAAATGCCATTGTTTCATTTTAGCTACAACCGTAACGAAAGAATTTGTCTTCACTGTTTACTCTATTACATAAGCACGACGAACAAACATGCCCCAGCCATAGAACATTCTCTCGTAGATGCAACATCAAATACATAAGAAGACGACTGATCATCACGGTGGTCTTCAGACCTCGTCGAAAAGATTGCTCAGTGTAAACATGTAACATTTAATAATTCACGATTGGTCGCCACAACTTGGTTTTGTTACGAGCACTTCGCGTAACCATAAAAATACATGCTAATGTTCTTTAAAATATTGATGATTATGTGTTTTTCACTTTAACTTCAAGCGAGTTTACTTCAGATCTCCGTTAACCCTGAGACTCAGCGTCTCGTAGATATACTCTAGATCGAGAAGTCCTGATCCATGGAACGAATATTATCATCAAAGAATTTCATTGGCATCCAAAAACTGAAGGATTACGCAAGATACATTTTCCGAATAAGATATGAAATTTCTAAAATCGCTTGGTTTGAACGGCGTGCGTCTTGGTATGATGTGGCCTGGACAGAATAGTTCCCAACCAAGCACAGTTCAATGAAACATATTTGAAAACAATGGTAGATTTGGTTCCAAAAGCTGCTGACTATGGTATCTATATCTTACTGCACCAAGATGTTATGTCTCATCGTTTCTGAGTTGAAGGTTTTCCTGACTGGACTTTTGATCCAAATGTAGTGAAGAATTCTCGATTTCCTCTGCACGAGCCGTACAAACCAGATCCTGAGACAAATTTACCAACTGCAGCGGATTGCTGTCGGGGTTTTTTTGTCAACGTACTACTTCACAGAAGCGGTAGGAAAGTCGTTTGAAAACCTGTATACAAACATCAATGGCTTAAGAAGAATGAGCAAAATTTTGATCCAAAACTGCACAAACGTTTAAATATCACACGAATGTGATGCGCCATGAGTTGATAAACGAACCATGGGTTAGCAATATTTACGAAAATCCAAAACTTTTGATCCCAACTATCGCAGATAAGCAAAACGTAGCGCCAGCTTACGATGCCATTGCGACAGCCATCCGAGATATCGATGACCAACACTGCATCTTCTTAAACCTCTTACGTGGGATTATTTCGCTGTGGGATTTGATCACGTACCGGGGGGTGATGCTTACCAAAACAGAAGTGTATTAAGTTATCACTACTACATTCACCCAACTTTGATGCCAATTTCGACTTTGCTGTTCCTATGCGTGACTTATCAAAGCGGTGGAATGCTAACAGAGTTCACGACATACACGAAATCCTGTGCCGAAGAAATGTTCAAAGTAGTGAGAGATGCTGATTTGACATTTCAATCATGGCTTGGCTGGGAGTACTATGGTTCAAAAAGGCCCACCAAGGAAAGCCCTGTCGATCGAATATACAACACAAGTTGAACACATATCCGCAAGCAGTTACAGGTCATACTCTGGCTTTGTGCTTCGATTATCACACATATCATTTCCACATACTTTATAAAATTTCCGAGACATGCAGAAGCAATACATCCGTGATTTATCCAAATGAAAAACTTCACTATCCGCATGGTTATGACGTCATGATTGAATCAACCGGTTATGTCACGTGGTATTCCAAAGTCACAAACTAGAGCTCAGTGCCACTTTAAAGCCTGGGGGCAACGTGTTGATAAATATCAATCCGAAAACATATGAAAAGTAGAAAACAACGAATACAATTTTTTTCAAACTCTTTGTAGAAGATCCGCTGTCCGATTGTCAGATTTGTAGTACTCTCTGAATAAAGCAGATAAGTATATTTGTTCTAAAATTTGAAAGAAAAAGAAAACTCGACGGAACGCTCACATTCACGAAGACGCAATTTAATTTGAGTACTGAATAACAACGATACTAGTGATAAAAAAATCAATATTATATCGAAACCTGTAACACAGAAAGATAAAACAAAATGAAAAATAGAGTGAGCATTGCAAAAGTAATAATATATATACTACAAAATAAATAGAAGTTCAAAATTATCATACTTTTCACAACTACATGCAGTACTATCAGTACATTAGTCACAATGTAAAATTCACAGCGCTGTCTTTTAGTTCCATCAGTCTTAAATCACTTTCAGCCACAATATTCTGGCTTCGCAAATTTTGATTTCTTGAGTTGTTCTCCCAAATTGCAACTAGGGATCCAAGGATAGTGCAAAGTTTCAAAAGGCAAACGCAGATGAACACGCATAAGAAAAAGCTTTGCAAG
>JAODVM010171060.1:0-32173 GCA_025400095.1 Phenganax marumi
CGAAGGTCCGGGTTAACGGACCGAAAGCTTTGCAATAATAAATATACGTGGTGTATCCACAAACTGATGCTTATAACTTTGCATCACTTAACAGCAGAATTGCATTGCGAGTCGCAAGAGAAACAGCACCGTGAACATGGTTTTAATGTCACACAATTTCTCTCATCAAGATGGGTGCAATTCTTGCCCCGTAACGGGGTAGCCAAACTATCTACCACCTTCTTGTGTTAACCCATTGAGTGGCAAGACTTCCTAACTAGTTACCAACCTTCTTCTTCCTCCTCTTCTTCTTCATCTTCGAAAGCGTAGTATCCCGCAGGACTGATGTGGGTGCCAGCCGTGATGCGAGCGATCTGGGCTCGAAGTAAATTCGCCTCGTTACCAGGAAATGGTGGATAGCTCACGACCTACAAACAAAGTAATGTAGAATATCATTTTTAGATTAAAAAACATACCTCTACGATGTGTAAATGATTATTAATACTATGTCGATCATCTATGCCTAGGACAAATTTGAGACGGTTATATGTAGGGACATGACGGGGAACTTCGAAAAATTTTCACCGAGGGGCCGTTATACATATTAACGCAAAAGTTTCAAATTTTACAAAACAGGTTTTTCTGATGTGGAAATGAGTTTTTTGCTCCGATATATCGATTATTACAGCGAAACACTTGTCGATATACTGCTGCTTTTTCTTATAAGCTTGTAACGTACTTTAAAAGAGAACAAAGGAACAACATACGTACCGGAGCATCAAGTCTCCCGGTGAAGAATTTCTTAATCTGTCTAGCAGCCACGATTTCGGCGGGCGTAACATGAGGTAGTTTGACCCAATCACTTGCGTCTAGAAGACAAAATTGATGAAATCGTTTACAGGGCGACTTTCAGATGGCGTTCATCTGCTATCATGAAAAAATGTCTTGCATCGTACATGATAATAAACGCACAAACGATTGAATATAAATTTAATTTGCTTGCTCTTATAGATCGATGGAGGCATGCATCGACAGGTAGATAGATGAATCAATACTAAGACCTCACAGTCTTGGTAATAAACTTCACATGAACAAACTTATGTTTTACAATGGCAAAAAAAGTTTTGTAAAAGGATATGTGAGTTAGTAAAACAGTCTACGTAAGTATTGACACGTATGGATTAAGTAAGGCTAACTACTACTCACAAGTAGTTGCAGCAAAGTAGATGTACTTATTCGTTCCAGTTCTGTACTCTTCCTTGGGGATCACGGGGGGTGGAACCCAGTTTGGTTTGGGGGTGAGGTCCTCGTCTTCGTCATCTTCTTTCTCATCGTCTGAAAAATGTTTTCAACACATCAAAAATGCTCATGGAGAAAGTTTAACTGTAACTGCTTTGAAACAAATACAGATAAATAGCAAATGAGTATATAGAGCATAAAGCAGGCAATGCCATTCTGTAGTGGGCGATATACTTGGAAAAATGAACATCGATCTGCCATGCTGGGTGAAGTGACAAAACCCAAAGAGGAAAACAGATGAAGGAAATATTTCCTAATAATAAAATTCAAAAAAAAACTTGACATATTAAAGCCCCTTTTACACGACCAAATTTTCTTTGACAAATATCATTTGTCAAATATTTTTTGACCGTGTAAATTAGGAATTTTCAACAAGTTTAATATGACAAATGCATTTTTTCAAAAGCTGGGTTGTTAGTTTTTGACAAATGATATTTGACAAATGAAATTTGTCAAAAAAAATTTGGTCGTGTAAAAGGGGCTTAACACAAACCATCATTTTTTTCTTCCTCTTTTTCTTTCAATCCATCCTCCTCTTCTCTCGCCCTCTGAAAGGATGATAAAAGCATCTCCAGATGAAAAACCTCTTCGACAGTACCAGGGTTCGAACAGTGAAGAAAAGTCGACTCGCAGTTTTTTTTCAAGGAAATTTGGGAAATTTTTAAGGAAGTCTTGATTTGAAAAGTGGAAACACTGTCTACGAAAAGTGTGACAAAAAGTCGAAAACGAAATCGCAGCCGTCGCGAGCACTGGTCACGAGTTTAGAATTTCCATTCGCATGATATTTCATAAAGGATTTCGGAGTTTTAATGGGAAAAAAACCTAAGAAAGTTTGAAAGCAATGCATTCTACTAAAAACCGACTCAAGAAAAAATGCCAAAAATAAAATTTTCGATTCGTAAATGGTCAAAAACAACTCGCGAATTGTGAATTGCGAGCCGCTAATTTGAACCCTGCATGGTAGTGCTGACCTTATATATTATACTCTGTTTAATGCCTGAGGCCCGGTTCAGAATCTATTACTATTTGATTCGACGTAGGCACATGAGTTGATTCAGATGCCGTATTTAATAAACCGGCAAATTTTTAAAGTCATTAGGTTACAGTAGAATTTCGCGCGAATTACTAATATTGAATAGGAAAACATTAACGTAAATTATGCATTAGATACGGCACTTGGTAAGTACGCCGTCTAAAACAAAGTCGTATCACAGTCGAATAATACGACCGCGATGGCTGTATTAATTCATTTAGGTCGACCCAAATACAACTAGTCGTATTTAAGTGATTCAGATGGTGTATTTTCCATGAACTTAATTTGACTATTTGATACAGCACGTTCCTGAAAAGTATGCTGTTTGAACTGGGCCTTTAGGTACAAGAACTCATGCCAGTTAATGGGTAGCCTCTGTTTTGTTGCTTGATGTTGATTTTTAGAAAACTTGCTGAAGTTTGTATATATCTTGATTTCTAGTTGAATCACAGTTGCTGTTACTCAGACAATTGCTTTCGCACTTTCTTACTACGGCATCGTGAAGAAAACAAAGCTGTAGTGGGACCTTCTGAGCAAGTAGCTTCAAATGCAAATCCATTGAAGAAAACTGGCATAGGAAATGATCATGCATCAAAAGATTTAAAACGTGATCCAACACATTTGTCAGATCGTTGGCAAAGCTCTGAAGGTTTGCAGAAGCAAAGCCAAGAGAACAATCCACTCACGAAAACTGCACTGAATCTCAGTTGCAAACTGTTGGAAAAGCACAAGTCTTGGGTATGTTTAGAACCAGTACAGCAAGCTGCTACCTCTGTCTTTGGCTGCTTTCTAGAGTGGTAAGCTTAGATTGATTTGATTTCTTGCAGTAAAATTGGATGAATAATAGTTGACTCCTATTGGACTCTAGGAAGAACTGTTGTCAAATCTAAGTTGTTTTCTGCAATTTAGGTGGATGGAAAGACTTCTGTCAGAGCTCGTAACTGAAGAACAATGGCAGTACTACCTTAAATTGCTTGCAGACACTTTGTGGCCTGGAGGTGAACTTATGAAGTCAGCAGAAGAGGAAAAAAGTGAGGCAGAAAAATTAAAGACGAAAGAAAAAGCTATTCAGACTTTGACCAATTTCTTTGGAGGTAAAAGATAATAAAAAGTTCAGTATAACCGTTACTCCCATGCATGATATTTTAACAAGAGATATTTTAACAAGACAACATGATATAACATGATATTGTAACAAGAGATAACAAGAGATATTTTAACATGCATGATATTTTAACATGATATTTTATCATTTGGCGTATGCATTGGACTTGTTGGAATGAATAAGTGAAATAATGTTTCACATCTAATACGTTATATATTTCTTTTTTATGTTTCAATAGCTGTTCTTCACACAGCAATTGGAAAAGAGACCATTGAGAGTTCAGCAAGAGAAATCATAGAATCATTTCAGTATTCAGAAATGAACAGGTTGTTTGTGTATATGATTAAGTTGTGAGAGTCTCACACTGATCAGTAAAATCAACTTGTGTTTGATGTATTGACTGAACTTGTTGTTTTTTTTAGACAATTGTTGTTTGAAGCTTTAGAAGTAATATTGGCAGAAGTTTTCCCAGATTTGGCTGACGAAACAGAGTTGTATTTTTCTTCAAGAAATTGCTGAGGGTTAGTAAATTAGGCGATTGCATCATTAAATTGTACATAACCATAGATTATTTATGAAAACTGGAGTAAATTATTAAATTAAGCATTAAATTAGGAAAATATTTACGTTGAGTGTTGATACGGGTGGAACTGAGTTTGCAGCATAAAATTGTTAGTCTTTTAACAACTGGTTAACAACTTAACTGTCTGCTAATTTCTCTTCGTTACGTACGTATTGAGTGGCATTGTGCCCTGATTTTCCTTACTTTGTTATTTGGGATTTGATCATGATAGGATTTCTTAAAAATTGACTCTAAGAGTTTGGGCTAAAATTTAGTTAACCATCAAGCATCTCATAAAATTTCACATATAGTTTATTTTAATGTTTGTTCTTTAGTTTTCTCATTTTAATTTTATTTTCTTTATGGTGTGATTCATGCTTGCCACTACTATCTTGTATCACATTTGCTGCTTTTAACAAGTTCCTTGCACAATTGTTGATATGTTTAAATCTATCTGGGCCTAGCAAGGTGCCTCCATACCATCTTGATACAACTATTAAGTAATTCTGGACATGTAGAATCTGCAAGAGATGTAGTAACCTTGAACCAGCATGATGTTCCCCATCATCATTGCAATCTTGTATAAGAACATTAGAGTCCTCTTTTGTGATTCTATATGCAAAAATATTGTGTGTAGCATTTGCAATTTTTCTAGTCTTTTTTAGTTCGTTTAAGGCGTCTTGGACATCCTTTTCCGACTTCACTCGGGTAAGATGAGCTTGGAATGTGCTTTTTCGATCTGTGATTGGTTCCCCATGTAGTATTTCAGGGATGTCGTCATTTGTTTGCCAGGGCAATAAGTCCTTTTCATTTGCTTGACCTTGGGAAACAGGTTTGTCAAGTGTGGGCAAACTTGATTGGTTGTCTGTGTTGGTTGGTTCTATTAAATAGTAAAAATAAACTTGTTGACTCTTTAAGATTCAAGAGTCTCCCTTGACAAGAAATACTGTCAGGTGTTAGAGAAATGTGTAAGTAGGTAACGCATTGACATTGTCACTTAATGGTTAACTAATTTTAAGAACTTTAATGCCACAATGATCAAAATTCAAGTTTGCTTTCTGATGAAATCAAATACCCAAAAAGGTGTTTGTTAAGTGTCCCAAGTGTTTCGACTAGTTGCCAAACAATATGCATGATTGAAGCATGTATACACACATGATCACACAGACACCACAAGTTTAATTTGCTAAGGTGTAAGTAGTGTACCCAATAGTAGTAGTAATCACTAATTGCAACAAATAACCTACAAATGTACCAATTAACTACACTATTTATTAATCGTATTAAGTACCTCTGTTTAATTGCTCTATTTCCGCGTACAAAATTGATTTCTCGTTCATGAACTCCCGCAGGGCTTCGACCCATTGGAACACGATTAATTCGTTTATATTCTCGCGAAATATCCTGTGCAATTTATCCCCAATTTCAAATTGATCGCATTCATTTAGCCATGTGCCATGGATTTCAAAAACAGGGGGTCCACAACTCGGATAACTTCGCGGCAGTAGAACCTGTAAAGTCAAAGACCACCATTGGTCTTCCTCGTGTCGTACTCGGACATCAAAAAGCTTTTCCGTAGAATCTACCATTAAAAAATCCTCTCCGTAAATTGCAGAGAGTGCTTCGATTTCTTCATTTTGCCTAGTATTGTCCGAATCAGTTTCTTCAGACATTTTTGCAAGTATACTTTTCGTAATCTGTGGTTTAATGTTTACTACGTACGTATGCAAAATTTTGTTGCGTAATTTGAATATTACACGTAACCACTGAATTACGCCGCTGTCCGCTGTCTGCAAACCTGATTTTGAGGTGTGATGCCTTAGGCGGGGGTTATCCGCGGGCTCCCTTTCAAAGGAATACTTTTCAAGGAAGTGCAAGCGACTGGAGGAATTTTTAAGGAAGTTTAAAAATGCCGATAGTCTGCTGACACTGCTGACATGTTTGAAATTTATCACTTGTTCGTTTGCATTCCTTATCAAAATTAAAACTTGCAGATATTTTTTATTGAAGTACTACTTTCTTTTAAGCAGTTTCTTTCCCCTTTCGTCAAAAGTAGAACAAAAATAGCGCATTTCAAAAAAATATTTATTTTTTTATGCATTCAGTCCCAGGCACCAAGTTGGCGACACAACGCGCGGACGAAGCACAACAATGGCTGTTCCTTTGCCAGCAAGAGTACTTACTCTCTGGAGCGTAACTTTAATAACAACCGTGTTTCTCGTCGTACGAGTCGACCGAGAAAGCAAGTGGGACTTCTTTGTTGTATTTATCCCAGCTCTAGTGTATACCTGCGGTTTAATGCTCGTGGTTTTGGTCAAAATTTTAAGACATTCCCGAAGAAGATTCTATGATGATGAAGTGTCAGTGAAACGAAAATTTTGGTATCTGTTGTTGTTGATTTTGAACTTCGTTTTTTTGTGTTTGCTCTGTAGCAAGTTAGATGGACACGTGTCGTTTTCATGGTATTATGTATTTATAGTACTTTGGATACTTCTGTTGCTTCTGGCTGCAGATTTAACCAGGTTTTTGAAAAAAGAATTGGATGTATGAGAGAGCTTCGGATTTTGAAACAGTCCAGGTGTACTGGCCAAGGTTTTGATATCTGGAAGAATCTTAAATATTCACCGAGTCATGAGAGAAAGTATCAAGTGAAGCTGATAATGCCACCAACTCCATGTCCAGTCTCAAACCAAAAGTGTATCTGTTTGCAGGCTGTGGCTGGTGTTACACCACCAATCTGCGAATGGGTTGTAGTAAGCGGACACCCTTTGGGGAATCAGTTGGTATCCGTGTAATGGAAATAGCTTGATGGATGTCGTATTCAGAGGAATTCTTCATATTGGATTCAGTTTTGGACTTCATGAAGTGTCTGCTTAATCACAGTTAATAGAGCTAGTTTCTAGTTCCATTGTTCATGGCTTGATACAGCTTAAACTATTTTGATAATATAACTCGCTCTCAAAATAATGCACAGTTATTATATAGAGATCAGTGAGAGCGGTTCTCAAGAGCCTGGGACTAGCCTTCCGCCGTCCGCGCATGAGCAGATGGTGTTTAAACTTTTCAATTTGAAAATCCACCAGAAGCAGAATAATGGCTTTTCTTCGCTGAAGTTTTTTGTAATAAAAATACCTGTTAGAGCTCCAGTATATCTGGGTTTATAGTTGGATACTCTGGTTAGATACCTTACAGTTGTAACAGTGAGTTCAGCGAGGATTTTGGGCGGAAGTGATGCTAAAACTGAGCAGTGTTTTACATTTGTCAAATTAATATGGTTCAACTAACCACAGCGACGTTCAGTTTGAAATATGGAGGGAGATAGTGGTTTGGACGTGTTATCTAACGATGGAATACTGGATATTATACCTCCCAGCGAATATGACCCTTTCGAGGTAGAGTGAAACGAAATTCATTTGAAAATTGGTCATAGTGCTCTTTGTACAATGCAAAAATGTCATCTCAGTTCTTCTATTACAAATATTAATTTATTGATGAAGAATGTATTATTCACTTAATATCAGAGGCCATAATTTATGTTTATTACATACAGTCAGTAAGAAATCTGAACTGAATTATAGATTATATATACAGATAATATTAATTATATATATTAATATTTCTTAGATACAACTTTTGAATTTTCTATTAATCAAAATGTAGCTAGCTAATATGCTTCTTATATTGACTGTATCAAGATACAAGAGTTGCTGATAGCTTAGTTATTTCATCAACCTGACCAGTGAAATATTTAGTCTGGCATTTTAGCTGGAATAAAATACATATAAGCAGGGAGCACTTGTGGTGGTGCATTTTGATTAGTCATCTTCAATCAACTGTTGAAGCAAGCAAGATGAAACATGCTATTGTATGAAGTTATTTTGTATTTACTTGTTTTCATCATTGTTGAGACTTGTATTTAATCTTTACATCATTAAATTTTACTCTTACATTAATAATTAAATTGTAAGCCGCAGCACAGCATATGTTTACAGTTGTTAAATATTAAATTCTATTGTGCATTCAAAAACTCTCTGATAACCAGTGAATTTAACATAACATAGCTGTAAATTCCAAGTTGACTTTTACAAATGTAGTCCTCAGTTCAACCCTTATGATGTGCAAACATATTCACCTGACAAGGGATTGATTGTAGCAGGCCATACTACTAGTGCACTTCATTTTAATGTATTAGCAATTAGGCTGAGGCAGTTATTGAAAATAACTCAAACTGGTAACTGAAACAAAATAACCAGCTCAACCGCGTCTTTATATTATGAGGAAAAAAATATGTTATGTTTTGTGTCTAATAAAAAAAGAGGTTTTTTGAACTGTTATTTGCAAAGATTAAATCACTTAAGCTAATGTCTATAAATTCTTTTACAAAAAGACAAGCATATCAACCTTTTTGGGTTTAAGTTGTGCTCGTGTGGGAGTCAATTATGACTTGCACATACATTGTTCGACATTTAAAACTTGCATGGCCAGTCATAGATAACAATCATAATAGTAGTATGATTTTCAAATACATTTCAAGAGTTAAAAAACTTTATTTTTTATTAGTCTCTTTTTCAAAACAAAAAGCAAATTGGTTTTGCGTTTGTTTCATTTAGTCGGTTATTTCAAAATAACCAAACCAGGCCAACCGATCTTTGAAGAAAAACTGATTTGGTCTGGTTAACCAAACAATTGCCTCAGCCTATTTACAATTGATTGTATTGATCAAATGTTTAGTTTTCCCTTGGAAAAATATAAGTTGGAAGTAATGTGGACATTTACATTTTATTTTGCTAACATCAAACACTATGAATTCTTGGTTTAGGCAAAATTTTGCGCCTCGCTGTTTTGGTTGGTTTTTCATGCTACTGAAGATGGAGGTCTAGAAGATGTCCCTTCACAAGTTACTAATCCTATCCAAAGACTTGATAAGGTATATGCTTACTCTATTATATAGTTCTACCAGTTCTGAACTGTACTTTTTAGAGATCTAGTGGGAGTCATCTCTTATCAGTTTACAGTCAATTTCATATCACTTTTCACTGAAATATTTGGAAATTTGTTGCGAACTTTGCAAGTTTGTTTTCAAGTTCAAATGTTCATGATGAAATTCAGAAACAGATGTAAACAAGGCCTCCTTACAAAAGCAGTCAATCAAATACTCGGTTTACATCCTGTTTCTGAATTTTATTCTTGGAAATGAACTTGTGACATCCGCAACAAACGTCCAAGTATTCCAGTGAAAAGTGAGCTGAAATCAGCTATACAGTTACATAAAGGAACAATCTCCAACATTGTTTTCTTAGAAAAACGGATTCATTGTCCATCCAGAGATTGTAGAGTTCCTGTGCAAAGGAGAGGTTTATTGTACAGTTTGTGCTCGGATATTTCCTGGCAAAGCAATGCTGGCTGGCCATTGGTCAGTTATACAAACTCTATCAAGGAATGGTGTGTACGTTGTTGATGGTCATTCTGATGTAGCTGTGACGGACGCCTTATTGGAACAGACGAAACCATTCAACCAGGTACAGAGTTCTGCACCCTCTGGAGAGATTTAAACTATTAGGTACCCAGTACATCCCAAGCACCTTGCTTCAATTGTCGTACTTTCAGTCTAACGTGTTACTTGGTCTGTCTTCCAAGGCTTCAATGGTGCAGTTCACCTATGGACATGCACCTTTATTATTGAGGGTGTGGGTTTGATTGTAGACATGGATTGAGTTTTCTCATGTTTAAAAAGTTTGACAACTAATCTGTTGAACGTCGTAGCTAGGTTTTTCTGGTTATTCCAGTTTCCTCTCACAGGAAAAGTTGATAAGGCAGGCTAGCATAAGTAGTGTAGGAAACCAGTGCATCAGTAGATGTACAATTTAGCAATTCTATAGTCATGAAAACTTGTAAAGCAATTTATATTATATCCATTTAGATTTAGCTCAACATATATAGTAAACATTATTTTTATTTATTACTGCTATAATTATTATTATAATTATTGTTGTTATTGTTATTGTTAGGGTGCACATATTGCTCTTATGGATGCTTTGATGACTGCTTATTCTTCTCAAGTTGTTAGCATTCAAAGTGTCGTGCAAGCTGTAAGGTAAGACTGCCTAGTTTCATCTTTTCATTTTATTTCTTGTGACTTAACTGACATCTATCTAGAACAGTATTGTATACAGGCAGAAATTTGAGTACCTCAAGAAAACGTGTGGTGTTTGTAAAATCAAACTGAAAACATCTTTTTGGGAATGAGTCATCTTTCTTATTTTTTTCCAGACGGTTCTCAACATTCAGTGCTTCGCGGGAACTTCCATTTGACCTGGAAGATGCTCTTCTTCTTTGGGTTAACAAAACAAACATCGCTATGAACTCTAAATTCACTCAGCAGCGCACTGGAAAGCTGCTGCGTAGCCGTGAACAAGTCAAAAGAGCAGGTTTACGTTCGGAGGACACTGATATAGTCATGTTTCCTATTATCGATGATGTTTTGAAAGGTCTCAGTAATGGTCTGTCTTTATTGGGAGTGTTGATGTTTTATGAACCTAATGTCGTTGATATTGAAGGTACATTCAAGTTATTATTTTTCAAAATGATCGTGCCTTGCCCGTGAACAATTTTGCAGAAACATGAAGAAAAAGATAGAACTAATACTTCATGGTCAAGTGTCCACACAATATCTCCTTTGACTATGTCTTGATGCAATCTAGTTTCTATGTGATAACTTTACAGATATGTGTTGTTCATCGGTAATATCAACAGAAGATTCAGTCCACAATTTGGACATGTTTCTTGGCCTGTGCAGTCAATACTTCTGTACCTCAGTACTGGCACTCAAGGTAGAGGATATTTTGTATGGATCTCGTTTGTTGAAGATCAACATAGTGGCTTTGCTGGCAGAGATGTTCTCAAAATGTGAGGGAAATGACAAGAGTGGAGTTCAGCGCAGTATGATGGCTTGTTCTCAAAATGGTGATATCAGAGTGAATGGGGATGATACTCGGAGCCATAGTGCACCAGTTGCCAGGTATATGATTGCTTCATACTTCTGTGTACCTCATACTTATATATACATGTTAACAATGCTGCCCTTTAATCTTTAGGAAGCCTCAGAGCATTGACAAGTTGTCTAACCACAACACCGGATCAGATTCAGAGAGCATGTCCATTTCTAAAAAAGCCAGACCTAAAGACAAAAACATTGCCTTGAAAATTCAGAATTATGTTGAAAATAAGTCTTTGGAAGTTCATCCAAGTGCAAAACCAGTTCCCTATGAAAACTTGACGTCAGAAAATATGACTTCTTCAGAAGATGTAGTTCCACCTGTTGATACTGTTGAGGTCCATGGTGCTTTGGTTAAGCTACGTAAGAAAGTTTCTCGTAGTGTTGAGCCTGGCGGTGGTCATGAAGCACTGTCGTCAAGACGGATGAACAGGAGTCTGTGTGGTTGGAGTCAGGAGGATGTTTCAGGTAACGCTTGGAAGTTTGATGATCATTTTGTGCAGGGACCTCTGTCTTGGCACAAACAGGAGGATGTAAAGTTTTTATCTGTTGTTCAGATGCTGCATCTCTGACATGTGATCATGAGGAGCAGTTTGATGCAAAATCAGATGAAGTAGTACATCATACCGCTGACCCAATGGAAGTGCCTTCTCGCACTGAACCTTGTCCGTTAAACATTGACTTGAACACTTTACCAGATGACCCCCCTGTTGATATGCTCTCTCCTATATCAGAAACCACAGAACCAGGGGGGTCATCTGGAAATTCTCTGAACAACTCGATGTCATCTACTCATGGAGATATTCTGAAAACTGGAGGGGTCAAGGACTTTAGTCTAACACCACCTGCAGCCCAGACCCCCCGGATATCAAATACGAGCAACGTGAGAAATGACGTCATATCAAGGGGAAGTTACGTAATCAGTGACGTCATTCATACACCTGAATCTGCGTTTGCTGCTGGAATCCCAATCGTGGAACGGGAGTCTGGGGTCTATTCTTCGTCATCCAGTAATGCTGGACTGGTATATAGATCAGTGGAAGGAGATTGCGCAGACGGAACTCACGAAATTGACACCCACAATTCAACAAATACAACTGACCAGCGGTATCCCGCCAGAAACTACGAACTAGAACAAAAAAGTCAAACTTTCAGGAGGACTAAAGGTAGTTTGCATCAAAGTGCACAAGACTCAAAGAATGCTTATGTTATGCAAAACAAATTTGGGGATTCTCCTGAGCAAAATGGATTCAGGACGTTCGTGGGACCGCGTGAAAAAACTAAAATGGAATCTAACTCAGGTTCTTCTATTACATGGCTTGGTGGAGCTATATGCGAAGAAACATCTCAGAACTGTGAAAATAGTCGTCGTGTAAAGAAAACTAATTGGGGAGAAATGGCTTCTGAAATGACGGAAAGTCCTTCACATTTGATGCAAAAAGGTAATTTGATTTCGTTTATTTTGTTGTTGTGGGTCCTAATCGGGTGAATGAATGTTGCGTTTAAATTTTTCTGACTGGGGCCGGTTTTTCAAAGCTGGGTTAGCTTAACCCCGGGTTAGTGTAATCTTTAACCACAATTTGAAGCTCGTTCAAGAAAAAGTTTTGAAAAGTTTTTTGCTCAAAATGTTTCCCTTAGTGAGTAGTTTAATCCCTCAAAGTTTCGAAAATAAATAGTGCTTCAAGACAGGGATATAAAATGGTGGGTTAAATTTAAACTTAGGTTAACTGCAAACCCACCTTTGAACAACCGGCCCCTGATGTCAAAGCAAGCAAAAATTCACCTTGCTCTGCTTGGACTGTTCAATTTACGTCAGTCGGAGAGATTTAATGCTGTGTGCTGTGTGTGTGTGTAGTAAGGTAGTCTACTGCGCAGCTCCGCCAGGTGCACGTGGTGGCTATTTCATTCAACTTACTTCTCACGTGTACAGTTTCATTTTGCGGTTAAAATTGACGGTGATCATGCAATTGACGGTGATCAAGCTATTGTTTGAGAAGGAATGTGTGCGATGAGTGTGTTGCCATAAATACATTTCACTTAAATAACTCGGCATGGTTAAAAAAGAATAATGACTTAAAAGGAAAGTTTTGTTGCTACTATACACGCCATTTTCGTTTCATTGTTATCACAGGAGTAAGAGATACACCCTAGGCTTGAAACAGAACGCCTTTTTTAAATTCAATATATAAAGTCTCATCACGTTCATTGGCGTTTTCAAGAGAATTCTTTTTTGCATGGTCTGTGGGCTTCTGTCGTAACACAATGAATTAAAAAGATCTTCCTTCGTAGACTTTGTTATGTAAACCTCTAAAAAAACCCTGCTGAGACGGCATATGAAGGTTAGTTAAAAACAGCCAAGCGTAACTTCGTTGAACAACTCCTTGAGTCGATGTGCTGTAACTGTAACCAGTCATAGGCGTCTCGCCTACCCTCTTGTCATTCTAATTACAAAAATTATTACAAATATGAATTAAGATTATCTGACCAAATAAAGTAGATTGCACACGAACGCACGTCATGCCTTTGTTGCAAATAACGTGTCGAGATAGTTTCATTGACCGTTTGATACTTTGCGAGATCTTTCGAGTTTTGAGAAGTTTAATTAGAGAAACTACTCTGGCAGAAAAGTCTCAAGTGGTCTTAAGTTGATGCGTACGTGGCGTCTTATTAAATAATCAACAAACTTTGCATATTTGTGAGCTTTGCATTCTCAATCTGTGACAGCTGGCTTTCGTCTGCTACTTTGACCTACGAAGCTGCGATTTTATTGCCGCCCACTTGGAAAGTAACTTAAAAACATTACTAGCAAGAACCTGTAATTATTTGCGCAAGAATTCCTGGGTATTTTGAAACAATGAGCTCTTGATTGGTTCAGACAGCCAAGAATTTTCTTCATCGAATAATAAGAATGCACGTGTGGCGTTCGATCGAATAAAATTAACATTCTTTGGAACGATTTGTGTTCGAAATGGAATACCTTGGAACGATTTGAAAGCGACATCGAATACTTTGGAACGATTATTGAAACCATTCTACATCGTGGAGGTTGGGGTTTTTTGTATTGTGACGCGAGATTTGAACTTGTGACTCAATCATGCAGATGTAAAGATCAGCTGCACCTATTTTCCTGTTCCACTTGCGGAAATGGACGATCATTGACCAACTCCTATCCGAACTGAAATCAACAATAGCCTGGCGAGAATTGAAATCGATTAGTCGAAATTTGCGTGACATTCTATTTAAAAGTGAGAGCAACTACATCTGATGAAGGCAATGCAAATAATTCAACACAGATGCAAAAAAAATTGTGATTCAATGCTTGGGAGTCGTTGATTTGCTGAGGTTTAAAATTTTGCTACTCTTTTGACCATAAACAATTTTTGGAAAAAGATCAACTGCAATTTGTTTACATCCGAACTTTTTGAAATTCCCCTTCGGAAGGGGAGTTTATTAAATACGAAGCCGTGTGGGTGTTATTAGATCTGCTCCTTGTTAAAAATTGACTAGTTTTGAAGTGGTTTGCTTTGTCATTACGTAAAGACGGGAACCGCAATTTCGTTTCGCAAATATGAGGTAATCGAAATATTTCAGAATTTTAGAAATTCAAGTCAGGTTCGAGACGTTTTTCTCTCAAAACGTGACATTTGGTTGCGAAAGAAATAAGTGTGGAGTTTTGAAAAATTGCACTCGGAAACTCGACTTGGAATTGTCAAATTATTTTGATTAATGAACGTGTTACAACTTGAATACTGAGGAGGATTTTAAACTGTCCGTGCTTTTGTAAATGTGACAATGTTCAAATTTAAGAAACGTGCGAAATCGGGCAAAAAACTCGTACCAAAATCGGGGAACAAGAAAGATGGGACTTCTGATAAACAGTGTAAACGAAAAATGGCAACAAATACCGCTGGCTGGAATGGTGAAACATCAGTTCGAAGTCTGCAAGGTCAATATGACCAAGGCGTGAATTCTGTTGAACAATACATCATTACCGAAACAATATCGAAGCATGATTTGAAATCAGTTACAAGCCGTAGTATATCTGATTCGAAAGGCGAAATCAGTTGCGGAGAAAATGTGAATAGACGTACATACTCCCTTGAAGAAGTATCACGGTCGTTAGATCAAGTTATGGCGTCTGGCAAAGCAATTTTAGATGCTCTTGCATCGGTGAATTCACAAAGCAACGAAGGAAACACATTAGTCGGCGTATCTGGTAGTCCTTCTTTAACAAAACGGGGTACTTATGATTTGGACAAGGTTTCAGATTTGCTGGATTCGTCTGTAGCTAATGGCTGCCCTTCAGACTCAAATGACATTTCAAAAAATTCTGTAGAACGTAAAACCTACGATTTAGAAACAGTATCAACGAAATTAGACCAAAATTTTGAGCAAGAGTCATCACTTGAAGAAATATTATTTAACCTTGGCATTGAGGGTGATTCAAAAACTTCAGGTCTGAAACGAGGGACGTATGATCTTGAAAAGATTGAAAGCACGATAGATGATAGTTTAAATTCTATGGAAAATACTCAACAAGTGAATTTACTTGAGGACAGTATGAATGCAAATAAACGAGGAACGTATGATATAACTGATGTATCGACTGAGCAAAATCAAAGACGAGACCATGGCTCTGAGTCTTATATTGGTCCAGAGCAGTCTGATGCAAGTAAAAGGGCAACATATAATCTCAGTGGTGTCTCAGATTTACTTGACAGCAGCATGAGATCTGGTGGGACTATTGATGATTCTTTAGGGAAAGTTGCATCGAGCAACCTTGTAGAACTTAAACATGGAACAAATGAGTTCATGGACTTGGATTTGGCACTTTCAGATCAAGCTGAAAATGAAAATGAAAATAGCAACACAGTTAATGGCAATGAACAAAAACTTCATACAAAAAGTGTTGATTGCCAAGTGTTGCATAATTCTCAGAAAATACGGGCAGACACTTTAAATCATACATCCGAGAAAGCTAGCAGATGTGCCCATGGACGTTTTTCTAACAATTGCAGCCATGACTACACCATGCCTGTTGATGGTTTGTTGTCAGATTTGGGTCTTGATGGGGAAGATGGGCAGCGGGAGGTAGAGTTGACCCCTGAGCAGTGGATGGAACAGATGACAGAACTAAGGGCCCCATCCCCTACCCTCTCACCTCTGAAACTGAAATTAAGTTCCAAGAAGGCCATCAAAGGAAGCAGTGAAGCATTGTCAGACCTTGTGAGTACCAAGCTAAGATCCCAAACTGTTACTGGTGCTTCTTCTGAGAACTTGAGTACAGATCCTGAAGTAGAATCAAGATCATCAACAGATGTATCTGCTAGACCTCAACTTAAATCCAGCTCCACTCCCAATTTTTCAACTAGCACGCCCATTGCAAAAAGCAGTTCACTTTCAGAGAGTTTAGAAGATATATCTCCAGGAATTCGCAACTATCTCTCCAACAAACTTGGCCTCTCTGAACAACAATGCATTGCAGTGCATCGACGCTTGAGTGTTGACTCCGCGACTGCGATAGATACATCAAAACTAGCCAATCGTAAGACGTATAGTTTAGATGATGTTGCCCATTCATTGGATATAGCAACGAGTCAAGGATTGCCAATGACAAAAGTCTTGGACAATCTTGATGGTAATGCAGAGAAATGTCCAAACAATGATGTCTGTGATGCAGATTGGAAAACAAAATCTGCTTCTATGGAACAAGAAGAGAGCACCGACCCAAACATTACAAAGCCTACATTACTGGATCTGAATTCAAATACCCTTGACTTGAAGTTATCAACAGATCGAAAAACGTATGTCCTAGGCACTCCTGTTAATGGGAGCCCAGTTAGTAAGCCGCACACATCATCATTGGATAACCAGTTTAAAGTTGTTCCTAAGAAAGCCGTGTATAAGCCCTCAACTAAACTTCATAGTTTCTCACATTTGCTCGGCAGCAAAAGTGGTCAGACTCCGTTACGAAGAGCAAGGGGCAGCAAGGATCCTCTGAAGAGGAATACGTACACTTTAGAAAGTGTTGCTGAAAGTTTAGAGAAAGCGCAAGAGGCTGGAGTGCCAATGCTAGATGCTCTGAAGAGATTATCAGGTAAATGATCATATATGACATTCAGGGGCCGGTTGTTCGAAAGGTGGATAGCGCTATCCGCTGGATAGTCTTTATTTGTAGCCCTCGTAAAATTTCCCGTTGATCGTTATAACATAATATTATGACTGTTGTCGATAGATTAAAGTCTCTAATATTTATAGCGCTGACCAAAATGGAAGCTTCGACATGTTTTCTCCAATTTTTTGAATGTTGAAAAATTCACTATCCAAAGGATAGCGCTATGCACCTTTCAAACAACCGGTCCTTGTTGTGTGGTGGTGTTTTGAAGCATAAGAGGATTTTAGTTGATTTAAGCAAAGAAGTCTTGCTCTGGCAAGGAAAGTCATCTGATGTTAGACAGAGTGAGGTTCCATGTAGAGCATGCATCGTCATTCAGTGAGTTACAATGAGATATATTGTCAGGCTATATAGTTAGCATTAAGATGAAAGCTTGAGTAAAATCGTCTGACATCCCTGGTAGAAATCTTACCTAGGGTCCTAAGTAAGATCTTACTAAGATCTTAAGTAAGATCTTATTAGGATAATCTTGTAAGATCTTATAGGATCCTACAAGATCTTGAGCAAGATCTTAAGTAAGATTTCTACCAGGGATAAAGACAGAATGATATTGAAGATTAGAAGTTTTCTTGCATTTTTATGGATTTGTCGAGCTGTCAACAGAAACTGAACTGTAATGTAATGAAGACTATTTCTGACACCTGCAGGGTCTTGCCAAGGAGAAACATCTGAACCATCTGATAAAAAACGAAGGACGTACAACCTTGAAGATGTCTCAAAGACACTGGAAACAGCGAGTGCAGATGGAGTATCTATCGTTGATACACTTCGAAATATTGCAGAGCCGGGAGAAAACCAAAATAGAGCCGAAAGTGAAGTTCTCTTATCACCCGAGGCGAATTCCAAGAAGAAAGCTCCTCCAAAGCCAAAGAGAACTTTCAGTAACTCAAGTAAGCCTGCGATAAAATTTGTTTCTGATTCGTTTGTCATCGAGTATTACACTTCACCCAAAAAGTCCCAATCCATCAATTCTGAACAAAACGGACAAAGCCCGGAAAATATTTATGAAAACCAACAGTTATGCAACCGAACTGTTGCTTGGGAACAACAGCGAGAAATTGAGGAGAACTTATATGAAAATCAAAGCAGTGTAGATGCTTTGGACAAAAATATTGAAGAAATGTTACCCTCAAACTTTGAAAATGTTGAAAATCAAGAAAAGCCGTCCACTAAAGTTTTGAATGATTTGAATAGTTTGCTTGTTAAACTCGCCGCCGAAGTTCAAAAACCATCCAATACTGAATCTTCTTCTGCTGATGCCATTTTACCTTTGATTCAAGATCTGCCTATTGAGGATGGCGTTAAAGGAACGGTTGTATATGAAAGAGATACGAAATCGTCTAAAAACGACGAATTGCTTACAAAAATTGACACTCTTCAGCTTTTTGATGAAAAGTATGAGAAGGAAAAAGCGATTGAAAATGCGAAAAAGTCTAACCATGATTCCCCCTTCCAACTGCAAAGCCGGATTCCAGAATTACCTTGTGAAAAAGTTGAAGCAAGCAATGAAATTTTGGTAAATCCTTTTAAGCTTGTCTCGGAAGAAACTGAATCTAGCAAAAAGCTGGACGATGAAGGCTATTGCTCGCTCTCTCGTAAACCTGGTTTAAAAACTTTGAATGGAAAAGAAGGACAAGACAGTGAAAACCAATTGAGTTCGGTTGATTTGTGCGGGAAAGAAAAAATTGTCATTTCGGATGAAGAAGTTCCAATTATTCGCTCGTATGATAAGGACTGTGAAAGCCAAGAATTTGAAATTCATTTCGCTGCTGAGGATGCGAAAGGTGAAGCGCTGGAAGGTGAAGTGAATCAAAATGAAGCATTTCGAAAAGGTTTTGTCTTTGATAGCATTTAAAACTTATGTGGGTTGTGGAGCTAGCTAGCTCCTTGGTAAACGACTTTGTTTAAATCTTTAAAGTAGGAATCACTTAATCTTTATCATTTGTAAATTTTAATCTGTTAAATGCAATAATGTTAAAGTCGTGTAACGTTTCTCGACAATTAATATGAAGGATTTAACTATGCTTAAATTATTTTATGACTTTTAATGTAAAACGTTTAAAACTGAAGAGTTACCTATTAAATTGCTTAACAAAATTTTCAAAATGCAAAAATAATTTTATGAGTTTTGAGATAAACAACATTAATTACTCACAGAAGTAATTCGTGTCTTCACTATCTGCATTCAATTCGAATGATTCATAAACTGTTACGGGTGCTAATTTATACAAGTGTTGATAATATCTCTTTACCTATTCTCACTTTTGTAGATTCAAGTGATTCTCCGAGCCAAGCGGATCCTGTGTCACGTGAACTTAATTTATTGCGTCTGCGACTGGCCGAGAAGCAACGCGATATCGAGGCTCAGAAGCAACGTACCAGAGAGCAGCTTGAGGAGGAGCGAAAGAGACTGGGTCAAAATGTTTTCTGGTTGGCTGTAGGCAAGGGAAGAGATGTGAAAGAATTGTCTGAGGTAAGTTCTTCGTGTCGATCGAAGAAGATGGTCTGTCATGCTTGAAGAAAGTTGTGTTTAGACTTTAGACGCCCTGGGGCCAGTTGTTCAAAGGTGGGTTGGCTTAACCCTGAGTTAATGTACAACTTCAACCTCGATTTGAAACTCGTTTAGGTTGAATTTTTGATAATGTTTTTTGCTCAAAACGTTTCCGTTAATAAGCAGTTTAATCCCTCAAAGTTTCAAAATAAACAGTTCTTCGAAATGGGGAAGTAAAAACAGTGGGTCAAATTTAAACCTAGGTTAGTTACTAACCCACGTTCGAATAACCAGCTGCTGGTTGCTTAGCAAATTGGAAGGCTTTAGGTGCATATGCTGTAAGCTCATGACTTTAATAAAGAACTATTTTGGAAGAGAGAGGTAAAACGAGGTGCCATTGTACTCGCTGGTTCATCCAATCACGTTCAATGTCCTCCAGTGATATTACCCTACCAATGACACTTTCTTTACTTTGTTATCATTTATTATACTAATATATCATTTGTGCTCACTTCAGACGAACTCGCCCAAAACATCCGAACGACAGACGAATATTGAGCGATGTCAGCCGTCCGTAGCCGACTCAAGCAACCGATTGGAACCGCCAGGTAAAGTCAAAACCATGATCAATTGCCTATCACCTGACGACCTTCCTCCATCGATGGGCAAACTACAAGATAGAACATTCAGTTTGAAAGCGAATAACAACAAATTTAAATTGGATAACTTTGCCTCCCTATCAGAAGAAGAAGGATCGTTGTTAACGGCGTCAAAAGAAGAAACCATCGGAAAGCATTCGGTTCAAGCCGGAAAGCTTTCGATTAAAGATCGGTACTTTTCTCTCGGAGATCAAAACATTTCGGTGGATGACGGGCGTTCTTCGGGCGATACGCGGAAAGTTTCGGTTACGAATTCGATCCCTTCAATAAGCTATCAGAAACCTTCGGTCGCGGATAGTAAAGCTTCGGTAGAAGATCGCGCTATGTCGGACGATATCGTAGAATTTCGGCGTACAAATGTTGCAGATAATTTTGTCAGCGAATCTCAGAACTCTCAAAAACCAGTGTTGAACTATATTAGCAGAATTAATGTCCCAAGCAGTTTTCAAACGAAAAACATTTCTGAAAAGAAGCCGTCAAATCCCATGAATCCTGCAACTTCTGAGAGTTTTGGAAGTCATAGAGGTTTCGAAACGAGTTCAAGAAATGCTGATAATCTGGCAACTTCACCGCAACGAAAATGCTGGAATGCAGAGACAAGCGAACCTTGTACTATTGCTGTGTCTGAATCTAACCATATTGTTTTTGAAGAATGTGGGAGTGAGGGACAAGTCGCGGAAAGTAGGAGTTATGTCGGGGAAGATTCTGAGGTAATGAGGGAGACTTCACCTGTTGATGGAGGTCATGAAACTCCCAAGAAAGGCTTAGCGTTGTTCATTGGCCAAGAGAACAGTGTTTGTAATGATGTAAGTTGAGATAAATCGCTTTGTTCAACTTGGAAATATAGCTGGTTTTCAGTACACTTCACAAAGTAGTTAATGGTGGTCAAATTCCCGAAGTTAAAGAGAGAAAGAAAGATGAATTTCTTCTGTCTTGGTTTTTTATGTGTTTTCGTCACACAGACAAGACTAGATGACGTATAATAAAAGAGAATTACATCATTTTGTTTTGATAACGGGAAGTTGACCACCATCTGCTGCCTGACCTACAATACTGCAAAGTAAAATCTAGATTTGTAAAATCAGCCAAAACTTACTGGATTTTATACTTCTTGTGCAGGGATTAACGCCGGAGCAATTGAGAAAACGAAAAAAGTTTCTGCGTAATAGACAACAGAAGATTGAAGAAGATAAATTAAAAAAAGAAGCTCTCTTACAAAAGAAACGAAGGTGTGAGCTGGTTTTTTGCTGGATACGATCATATGATAAACCTGTTTCAATCCTGTTTTGTTCTTGTTTAACTAGAAAGGAAGAAAAGATGAAAGAGATAGAACTACGCCGAGAACAAGAAGAGCAAACACGTCAAACCAGTTTACAAGAGAAACGAGAACAAGCTGAACAAGCTAAGCAGGAAAGACAGAAATATGAAATGCGAAGGAAGGAGAATTTTCCACGAACAAATTTTATTGGTGGATTACAGGGGGCTAATGCTGGATACAATAGAACTACATCGAGGGGTAATGCAGGATATAGAGCAGTGAGAAGTCAGGGTACTGAGAGGATATCAGGCAGTAAAGATGGTCACATGAAAACGGTGGTGAAGATGCCAACAAGTGCAGGAACTACATTTGAACTACATGAAGCCGCACATTCAACTACACCTTCAGCTTTTTCGGGTTTCACAGGTAGGAAAAACTACAGTGTTTATCTCTGCAGGTTCTTCTATATACAAGTCGAAAAATTTGATCTGTGGTAACCTAAAGTGTGACTTCTTTCTCTCTCTTATTTCAGGTGTACAATCTTATGTAAAACCAAGTGGTAAAAGTAATCGTAAATTAATTATCAACGCCATATCTCATGTATGTTTACCTGGCGCTGTGAATAAAGATACCAAGGAGAAATGTCTGCAGGTAACAGTGATTTGTCTACGTTTCCATGTAGTCGTAGCTATATTAAAGATGAAGTGATGATCTACGTTCCACTAATATATGTGTGCAACAAGAACACAGTGCTGAATTGCAGAAGAAATCCTTATTTTTATGAAATATTGTAATTTTATGCATTTTTCCGCAGGCAATGACTGAATCTAGTGCCCAGCATTTTCTCATTCTGTTTAAAGAAGGCTTTAAATTTCGTTCACTTTATTCCCTTGATCTGGAGAGCATTCAGGTATGTAGTTTCGATGCGGAACAGACAGGATACGTACATTATTGCTTAGTAAGCTGCCTACCGATTTTCATCTACAGTAATTTAAACTTTACCGCGACGTTCTGCGATAAAATGTATTATTTTACAAACATGTTTCAAGTAAACACTAGTGCTGTGCAAACTCCGCTTTTTCACCTCCGGCTCCTCCGGGAAAACAAGCTCCGGCTCCGGCAAAAAATTTCCTCCTCCGGCAAATTCGTGAAAATTTGAAGTATCATAGAAATTTAACTTTTCAAAATGGAAGCACTGTCATAAATGAATGCAATATTTTCATGTGAATTTTTACTCTTTTCAGTCAATACTAATCGTGTGTTGCTCGGAATATTTTTGGCCGGATATTTATCAGATTTTGTGGGACGTTTACCAAAGTCTGATAGTAATCGCCAGAAAATAAGTGCTGCCGGAGTTTTGCCAGAGCTGAACTAACTCCGGCTCCGGCAAAATATGCCAAAACTCCGGCTCCGGCTCCGGTCCTCTGGCTCCGGGCACACAGCACTACTATACTCACCCCATTACAAGATCACCGGACTTCAACAAATGACCCAAGTGAGTCCGACAATGATATTGAGTATCATTTAGACCTATTTCAGATGTACGTGTTACCCAAACGTCAGCCAAGCAATTCTATGAGAAATTATGATTTTGACGTGAAACCTTTAAATCTATGGAGATGAAGTTTTTCATAAAAAACATACTCTGCAATTCTTCTTTGAATGATATAAATATTATACTTGGTCCCTGACCTTGAAAACTTGCTACGTACCTGTGATGAATCGTCTTTGGAGTGGACCATTGGGTCAGACTGTAGAACCATAAATTCAGTGAGCTGTTTATAACTCAGCAGACTATGGAATGGTGTTCTCCAATAAGCATTCGCAGAGATCTCGGCAGCTAGGTCGTAGAACATATAGTAATAGCTCAGAAATAGGGAATTAAGTAGAATAAATGCCACATCAAAACATTCAAAGTTCTACAAGAAGACTAATAAGTGTTGTCATTTAAAGAGTTGGACTACTTTAGTTACATTTCAATGAGGATGGATCCAATACTTTTAGTCCAGTAGTTACACGATTACAGATCACCAGTTGCCTGAAACACATTTGCAAATTGCCAGTCAAAATAATTTTCATTTATAAGCATAACTTTACCGTTAACTACTGTGTCACAGACTAGAGCCAGTACAGATTTCCAACTTGGGCTTGAGGCCACTGATTTTGGCATAAGTCATTTTGTGTGTTGGCCATGTTCCTAGCAAGTACCCTGAGCAAAGACCATCACACCCCGGGCGCCATTTAGAAAATTACGCATTCAGGGAGGGTGTGAATACCTCTCTTTAGGGCACTTGCTAGGAATATGGCTGCCATGAAAATCGACTAACATGATTTGGGGGCATTTGGATACATGTATTGTCTCTAATCTGTGATTGTGTGCACTAACCCCATGTTTCCGAGAGACCTTGCAAGTTTTAAAGGAAGACAAACAACATCATCCTAAGTACAAACAACATGTTGATAGACTATTCAATTTCTGTGGTTAGATTGCATGATTTTAATAGATAGCTTTACCTTGCAAACAGGAATAAGTTCAACAGAATGTGTGTTGGAATAATTGTAGCTGCTCGTGTGTACATCATGTGATATCAACCTCTGTGATAGCTTGCTCCTGAAAAATTTTAAAGCACTCTTGAAAGTTAATTTATATGATAGAAATCCTGAAAGAAAATGGAATGAGAGAATATCTACATTTTACCTACAGGGTACCACTGATTGTAAGAAAGCTACAAATTTCTTTGCATCTTGTGGGGTGGCAAAAAAGAAGTCCAAACCATCTACAAATAAAAAAGAACTGTTTGACAAGCTCCAAGAGGTGTAATAAGGTGCAGTTAATCCCTCCAAAGAGTACCAAATGACTATTAACAATAAAGGAATATACTGTGCATCTGATGAAAAAGATGATGCGGTTTTACACACAAACCTGATTGCTGTTTTATCCTCAATGTATTATTGTGTGCTTGATGTTTTATTATGAGTTGTTCCAAGTAGAAAAACGTCTTCTTGTGACTGGTCTGCAGTAAAAGATACAAAGTAATTAAGCATTCAGCGTGTTTGAATTTGGTTTGGACATCAGACCTTTTGCCGAATCTGGACAAGTGCCTTCCAGTAATCTTTGGCTTCTCTTCGATGACAATCTCCACACATTTGACCTTGAACAACAAACTCAACGACAAAAATTTGCTGCAGGATTGTTGCATTCATCACCTGAAGAAGGTTGGGTATTCAGAAACTGTTTAGTGTGAAGACAACACTGTAGCAAGTAACAAATTCATTAGTCATTTCTCTCATCACTGAGTGAGCAGTCCTTGTATCATTTGTGAAAATACGTAGTGCTGTACCTCTTTTTGAATGGTCAATTTCACTTTGATTCTTTTTGAATGAGGTTCTGTCCAAATGAAACCAGCATCGACTAGCCTCACCTAAATATATGCTTAACACAATCAGCTAATGCTGAAACCAAATTAAACCACAGCATAACTCATGTTGATACACTCAACCACACTGAGCTAACAAACCTTTGATAAACCTTTCAATTTTTTCAAACACAATGCTAGAAGTTCTCTTGATTCCAAAGCACAGCTCACCCAAGTATTGGGTGGTTGGAGATATCTGTAATTAATCAAGATATATTGAGGAACGATTGGTCTACTGGTAGTTCTGTAGTTAACCATGACAACTGGTCATGCCAGCAATGCATCATCGATTCTCAGTTTGCGTAATCAAGTTAGTTAAAAATGTCATGAAAATAAAAACCAGGTTCATCATCATTATGTGGTCTCACCTTTCACATGCCTTGCAGAAATTGAGATGCACTTGTTTGGGAATTCCTTCAGTGATATCAACTTGTGTTCTCAAACAAGCCACACACATGTTGGATGGGTTGGGTGGAGTCGTGGCGCCGCATTCACAACACAAACTTGAAAATAGCAAGAGTACTTTTAAACAGTGTAGCTACAAGCGCTTGGCTCCCACATTGTAATACTGCGATTTTACATAAGCTTCTAGAACAATTCTACAATATAATATATTTTGTAAATAAGTATAACGAGTAAATACAGCCTTGATGCAACATATAGAACTAATCAACATCATCCAAGACAAATATAGTTATTACATTTCTAGTGTAACTACAATTTAATAATTATATGATCAATAATCAAAATATAGAGATCAGTGAATGATAGAGTCACACTGTGTTGTATAAAGCGAAGGACAACCAAAAATTTTAAAAAACAATTATTTTAATCAAAACTGTTTGAATGAAAATTTTAAAACATGAATAAACTTACACAGTTTGAGCTCCATTTGGCAAAAATTCAACATATTCCATAGCCATGCTTACACACACACTACTTCGAAGTTCGAAATGGCGGACCTCGGGGATTAATGTCCATAAAAAATGTCCGATATATAATATCCTATATAGGATTACTGTGGTATCAATAAAACTACCAAACCGGTATATAATATCCGATATATTATGTCCGGTGTTCAATTAAACATCAGGACTACAATTAATACAAACACAAACAATTTATTAAAGAAATTGGTGAATAAAAATGCCACCTACATTAACGAACAGGTAACCAAGGAAATTATTGTGATTTTATGTTTGAAATTGATGATTTTTTTGTAAAATAGTCAAATATTCTGGTATACTTTAATTCATGACACTGTAAGCTGCTCATTTTCTAATTTTAAGCCATTCATTAACAGTGTACCCAACACACCTTGCTAATATATCTTAGGGCTACTGCAGTTTAGCAGATACTTTATGCTGCAGACCGTCCAAACTACTAGATCAAGAACACGAACCCGCAATCCCACCCCAACCCTACCTTAATTTAAAACTGATGTCCGCTAAACTGCACTTTAGCCAGATATCTTACTTCATGTATTGTCAGATCATTTTACTGATGAGGGTAAGCTCTCGCTACCTAATAGCTTAATGCTGATCTACTTTCCAGAGAATTGAAAAATAAATCCACTGGTATTGACATCATCGTACCAGAGTATCAAGTTATCCCTGGAAAGATCGTGAACACTGTTTTGTACCACATCATCGTGATCACTCGTCTTTTCTATTTTAAAACAAGAAAACACAAAGAGTCCGATCTAGTTCAATTTGCTGTGAGTTGAACTTGAATCCCTTTGAGTAATTTATAAAATATTCATCTACCTAATTTGTGCCACGAATTTTATAGTTTCTCATCTACTATGTAGGTTGCAAAAAAATATGAAGACGTTGAAGACCTACACACTAAACTTGTTGCAAAATATCCAAGCGTGAAATTTCCTTCGCTGCCGAAAATGTCACTGATCATGACCGACAGAATCTTGAATGAACGAAAGAAGTTTTTAGAACAACTACTTGACTTGATTGCACGTACTCCAAAGTTGTGCTCAAGTTCACCGGTTTTAAGTTTTCTTGAAGTGGGCAATATTAGCATTAAGCTGAATCAGTTGCAAAAACTAGAAGCTGAAAAACCAAAGGTGTGTGAGAACTCAATGTTCTTTGTTATCCATTGGTGAAGAGGTCAGGGGCCGGTTGTTCGAAAGGTGGATAGTTCTATCCATTGGATAGTGAATTTTTCAACATTCATAAAATTGGACAAAACATGTAGAAACTTCCATTTTGGTCAACAATGTAAACACTAGAGACTTTAATCTATCGTTACAAGTCGTAATATTGCGTTATAACGATTAGTGAAAAATTTTACGAAGGCTGCAGAAAATCACTATCCAGTGGATAGCGCTATCCACCTTTCGAACAACCGGCCCCAGGGATTCTACTGTAGTTGTAATATTTGAGTCATTCAAAGAAGAATTGTGACATAATTATATTTCAGGAAGAAGCAGAGACTGAAGGAAAAGACCAAGAAAAAGACGAAGAGATTGAACGAGATATTTTCGGTGTCACAGAATGTGATGAGGAAGCTTTGGAGACTTCGACTAGTGAATCTGAAACTGAAGAAATTGAGGACAACAGCATTGCTGACATGAAAAGGCCCGAACCAGTAAAACCGGTTGTCTTAAATGAAGAACAGGAAAATCCGGATGGCTTTTTGAAAGCAAACGGGAAATTCTCGTTTGGCAGTCATGATGCAAATGAGACAGATGTTAGTGATTTTTTTATTCCGGATGAGGCTCGTAGAATGGATGATGTGAAGCTGTTTGTCAGCGAAGATGATCCTGATTTACTAAAGTAAGAAGTTTTTCACAACAAAAGGATTTTTCTTGCGTTTCATGTTCAAATACTTGAAACATACCCTACGTTAGTTCAATTAGTCTTTCTCACGACACCATTTTTGGCGGGGTACTATCTGGGATTATAATCAATAAATTTACGTTTTGTATTATTATTGTTCCAAATAAAATCTTTATAAGTTAATTTACAGTTCAATTATTGAACAACGGTGTTCATACCGCTTAGATTTTTCTGATTTTGACATATTTTTTTCACGAAAAGTAACCCAAGAATGGCGTTGTGAGAAAGGCTAATTGCACAAACAAAACGCATATGAATATACAGGACTTATAATGTATATTTTGAAGTTTAAAGTTTTGGCGAATCCTTCGATTTATTTTCTAGAATTGACGACGATCTTGACAAGTTGCTAAATATTACCAAGAAACCAGAAAAACCTGCTCGAAGTCCAAAGCCCCGCGCACCACCAAAACCAGACCTTAAACCACGACCAACGCCCAAACCCAGATTTGTAGAGTCCAGTAGTGGCGACACTGACTTCCTCGCCAAACCGGAGAAATCCAATAAACCAATCAAACCAGATAAGCCGGTAAAACCAGTCAAACCTGATAAACCAGATAACCTAGATCAATCTGAAAAACCAGTGAAACCGGTTGCTCCTCCAAGACCGAAGCCAAGAGCAAGATCAAAAATTTCTTCAGAGGAAAAAAGTGAAGAAAAACCGAAAAATTTAGCGAGGTATATTGAGATAATGCTTTTATTTTATTTGAAAATGCTACTACAATCCTGGACAAAAATCTTTGGCACACCTTGCAGATATGATCAAATTTTTCCCTTTTTCTCACAACAGCATACAACTACAGGGTGTACAAAAAAAACGCAATCTTACGTTCAAATGAAAATCTTAAAAAGAGGAGGAATTGGAGAAGGCTTATATTTCCACTGTTTGATTGCTCTATTATTCAGTTTTATAAAAATACCTTGTTTGTTAAATTTGAACTTGAAATGAGAGAGTAATGTTACTTTGAGTAATTGGAATCGGACAATTTAAAATTTGAGATAGCTTGAATTCATTTAAAATTTCAGTCAACGTGATTACAATCATTTCGCGTAGCCACCATTTCTCTGTACACACACATCACTTCAACCTGCAATTCGCAAGGAACTCTTCTTAAAAATTATGGATTTCCACGCAAAAATGTGCTTTAAAAGGATTTCAAACAGAGTATTCGCATGCAACGACAATGTACTAGTGGGAATTAAGAACGTTGAATTCATGCATCTAAAATTGACCGCTTGCAGTAAACAACTAATTTTGGAGTTTTAAATGGCGTTAAATACACAATCAACAACACAATAAGTCTAGAAGGGATCGGACTACAACATGAACTCAAAATAAAGACATGACATTTTATATTATTTCGGTTATAAAGCTTTAAAGTTGGATTGCGTTTTTTTTTATACACCCTGTAGAGTCCATTGATTTCTATACAACTGGATTGCTCATTCCCAATGATCGGTAGTCAAAATTTTGAAGCCTCTTCCGCCATCTTGGTACTCCAAGTCCAGCGTTCTTTGCGGGTTTGGTTTGTTAATGTTTCAATTGACCGGAAGTCTCGCGGCGGCCATCTTTGTACTCCAATTCGTCATTTCCTTTTGTTTCCTATGGGTTCATTTTTCCGGCCAGATGCGCAATCCAGTTATATAGAAATCAATGGTAGAGTCACCAGTTTAGTAAAGTTTCACTTTTGTGTTGGCGTAAGCACGTCCTCACAAGGGACAGTTGACAAATTTTTCCTGAGCAGCATCGACTACCGATGATTGGTCTTCTGGTTGACAACGTTGCCGACTTCTTAGACAATTTGGGTTCTCGAATTTTCATCACATACCAAAATTATTCTGCAAGAGATCATCGCAAACTGGACATGCCGCCAACTTTCTTGTACTCAGTAGTAATACTAAATACATAAAATGATTTCAATGCAATTGATTATTAAATTCTTTCATGAAGGTAAAATGGGAAAGAACTTAATATTTAACTAGTATCTTCAGCAAAACTAAAGTAGAAAACTTTTCTCAACCAATGCTGTCGGAAGACGCGAGGAAAGATCTTTTAAGAGGTGTTTTGGAAGACATTTCCTGGCACGCTGCATTAAAAATATTTTACGTAGGATGCGCTGCTTCTTCGGAATACGTTTTTTGCATTATTCTATGGTAGTATTCACACTTGTAAAAATGTAACGTGAATCGTGAAATCTGGCTGGTAGTCAGGCTTTCTTCTATTGTCAACTGTTTGCTTTGTTCGAATAAAATTGCAGAATGAAACCGCTGTGGAGCGGCAACAATTTTGGGAATATCAAGTTCAGGACGAAGTTTATTTTTCATCTTTGTGTAGTGACGTGGTCACTCAATTCCTCAAATTAGCACCGCCTCTGGAGCACTGCAATTTTCACCAGCGCTCACACTAGTAAGCTAATTATTCAAAACTAGAACAACTCGACCGCACTGACGTAAGTGATTGAAATATGACTATATGAACAACACTTCAATATCGTATAATTGTCTTTGGTAAATGTCTGTTGCAAGATTTCTTCTTGCAATATGATTGTAATTGAAGATCAAAGGTTACTGTTACAAGTTCGACACATATGACTTTGGTTGATGAATAACGATCTGACGTACGTATATACTAGAAGTCTAGAACGGAGTCTTGTTACAAGTTCTTCAAGCAACGATGTCTGATCAAAATGTGGATGCTTTAATGAAGACGATTGGCAGTCCTGGCAAGTTTCAAGTACTCGTTTTCGCAGTAACGAGTATCAACTTCACAATAATGTTCACATCGCACCTAATCATGGTATTTTATGCAGCGAAAACCGAGCATCATTGCAGTGTGGTTGGCGGTCAAAATGTCAGTGACGTTGTGCCAATTGTTGTGCATAATAGTGAACGCCAATGGGATGGCTGTAAACTGTATACAGACAGCAACAAAACACGGACAATACCGTGCAATAATGGTTGGACTTACTATATGGAGGAACGAGAAACTACAATAATTTCGGAGGTATATATATCAATAAATAATGGATGATATAGTGATAGAGCTCTGGTGTTTAGCTTCAACGGGGGGTAAATTGGAATTCTATAACACTCCCACACATCTTCGATAGCTTTCAAATCAAATCTTACGTAGCAAAACAATGGGTAAATACATCATTATTGTATTCAGTTAAAAGTCTTAATGTCGTTATTCAAGGAATTCGTAGATATGATTTCGATTTTAAACTTATCCAACGTTTAAGCTAAACGCGCTTCGAATACACCCCCCCCCCCGCCTTGAGACCAGTTGCACGAAGTTGCCCGTATAGCTTTAACGGCGGATATTAGAAACCATATTTATGTATTCCTCGTTCAACCCGGCTGATTGTTTTACACCGAGTGCAAAAATTATGTATATAACTATAGGTTTGGCCATAGGCTTTGAGTTCACTGAGTTTAGCTCATAAGACTGGATAAGAAAGAAGACTGAGAATGTGCTTTTAAATTTTAACTTGTCCACCGTTTAAGCTAAGTTGGCTTTGTACAACTGGCCACAGGTACTGCACATAGGCTAGGCCATGTACTTAGCTTGACTGACCAAGGTCAATGAGAAATGCCAGTTAACTTCTTAGATCGTCTCAAGGTATGGCTTATGCCTAATTTCCACTCCATGGGTTCATTAGAGAACTGAAAAATGGTTTAGTGAACAGCGTTAGTGACCTCTTGCGGTAAATCGTCCGGCAATGGACAGAGTAAAACTCACTTTATAAATTAGTTTTTTCAACTATTGGATAAGAAAAACGAGCATTGTGTAATTTGTCACTCAATTTACAGTTTGATCTTGTCTGCGATGATGCTTACAAGGCCGACCTAGCAACAACCATCTATTTTTGCGGTGTAACTTTGGGTGGATTATTCTTTGGTATCCTTGCAGACAAATATGGCAGAAAACCGATCATTGGCACCGCACTACTTGCCTCTGCAGTCATTGGGATGTGCATCTTTCTTTTCAGAACATATATTTCTTTTGTCGTTTTGAGATTTTTTTTAGGACTCGCTATTCAGGTAACAAAATTGTGGGCTAGAATGCAGTTTAGCGGACACCAGGTTAGGGCAAGGTGGGATTGCGGGCTCAGCATTCGCAATCTAATATTATGTTTTTTGGATGGTCAGCGTCGTAAGGTGTCCGCTAAACTGCATTCGACCCAAATTGTGTTATTTACGCTCCAACAATCTATGACCGATCCAGGTTGAGCGCCAAACGGAAACGTTTGTCGCGTTCGCTAAAGCCATTAGAGAACTTAAGATTCTACGACGCGAGCTCAACGACGCGAACGTTAAAATGAGCACTTTTCATTTTAAATACAA
>JAODVM010171061.1:0-14358 GCA_025400095.1 Phenganax marumi
TCGTTGCTTTATACCACTCTCTGTTTGACATCATCTTTACTTATAATTCTTTTTTTTTTTCAAAAAGTTTCAATTTTGAAATCTGTGCAAGACTTGGTGTAGTCATAGTAGCTTTAAAATGAGAGAGGTTTTTGCATATTTTCAAACGTTAATTAGGTTGAAAATGCATTTTCAGAGAGGCGGCATGAGGCAAAAGATCAAAGGATGCCGACAATTAGCGTAATTACCAAAAATGAAAATGCGTAATAGTAACTTCTACTAAATTTCTCAAAAAGTCATAGAGGGGTTTTAGAAATGAGCCAGAACCCCCATTTTTGCACTGCTGAATATCAGACTTATTAGTATGAATATCAGACTTTGTTATTTTTAGTTTCAGAAATAAATCCATAATTTAAAGCCATTTATTTAGCATCATGAGATGTTTCTGTTACACATATGATGATGCCAAATATTAACATAACACCTGCTGTTTCAAATAAGTTTATACTTGTAGAACTTGAAGATGTCTTAGAATCATCTATAAAACTATTTGTAGATACTTTTGAGTTACTTTTAAGACTAGTTGTAGATGTCTTAGAATCATCTATAAAACTGCTTGAAGTTGTCTTAGAATCACTTGTAGACACTTTTGAGTTACTTTTAAGACTACTTGTAGATGTCTTAGAATCATCTATAAAACTGCTTTAAGTTGTGTTAGAATCATATATAAGACTATTTGTAGATACTTTTGAGTTACTTTTAAGACTAACAACGTGTTAATGTTTTCATTTTTACCAAATTTCATAGATGTCATTGCAGTGGTCAAAGTATTGTTAAATCCTTCTATAGGTTTGTCTAAAATGATCATGTCAGAAGGCATTAAGATAATTCCAGGACTAATGACCATATTCAGAATGACGTTTGTATCTTGGATAGCTTTCCTCAAATTACTTATCGTTACAGTAGGATTGTCTTGAACTATCGTATCTTGAACAAGTCTATGGAAAACATCTTGAGTTTGAGAACTTTTGGCACCTTTGTTGACAATACTCCATCTTGTTTTTGCTTGTGAACCTAGTACACAATAAACATAACTCTCCATAGCTTGTTGAAGCAATTTTTGTCCAGTTTTAGTACGTCCGTTAGAAGTTTGTTTTATAAATGATTTCCAATCCTCTGTCTCTGACTTTGGAAGGATTTTATCAACATATTCATACCCAACTCCTAAAATTCCCATACTTTTGTTGTGTTTTGGAAAAACATAGTGATAATTTCTTACCTTAGTTCTATCATGTTCTTTTAAAAACATAGATAAAGCTTCGCGAGTATGTTTTAGTTTGTATTTCCACACTTTTTTAGTAGGAACGTTTTGCTGTATTATCTTAACATCATCCTTGTTGACATAAGTACTTAACTTGTTTGGATATCTTAAGAATCTCTTCATATGATAATAGAAACAATACTTAGCAATACTTGAAACAATCTTAGGTTGATTTGGTTTGTTAATGTGCTCCATAGACATTCCTGACTTGTAACGTAATACATAAGCAGCCACTAGACTTGTAACATAAGGATCTTCTAAATAGTTAAACGTTAATATCAAGTGGTTTCAAATTACATCTAAAACTGTTATGTTCATTCACATAAACGTTAAATGTTTCAAAATCGAAGTTTTTATCTAAGTTAAGAGTTACTCCTGTTAGTGTTCCTCGATTTTTCCGAATTTGAGGAGTCCAATACAAAACCCAAGAGTATTTGTCTTTGAAAGTTTTTGAAGTAATGTCTGTTCAGTATTCTTCATTGACATCATAATCAATACTTGTACTAAAAGACTTGAGACTTGGATCCACAGAAACTTTAAATTCAAACTTACTCAAGTCAGCATTGGGATACTTTTCAGCAAAATCTTCTTTGAGTTTTTGTCTTTGAATTTTTCCAATGGATTTTACTTTTTCATAGTTTTTACCATACACAGTTTTGTCATAGTTCTCCCAGTCCATTTATTTTACACACGAAAAGTTTTATGGTGTATAATAAATGGACAAACTCACTGTGTTTATGGATAATAATCATAAACAACTTCACCTTGACAAAAGAATTGAAACAACGTCTAGTTCTAGGTTGTTTTTAAGACAGCTTTGATCTTTTGGAACTATAAAAACATCATAGCTAGAGTCAAGAACTTCATTACCAAAGACAACGCTACAATTTTACTTCCTGTTGGATACTTAACTTTTGATGATATAAAGAAAGAACTAAAAATGTATGACATTGAATTAGAAAAACTTCAATACACAAACAAATCAAAGATATTTTATAAAAACAACGCTTTAGATCTTAAGACTTTTGGTCTGTTGTTAGGATTCTCACTAAACAAGAAAGTACCTCAAAATACTTGGACAGATAGTGAGAATCAATGTGACATCTGTCGAGGTCTAAGATATATTAGTATTTGTTGTGACGCTGTGAATAAGTCTATGAACTTTAACACAAGCGGAGAAAGAAGTTCAGCTTTTGTGACATTACCCATCACCACAACACAGTCTTTGTGGTTCAGTATCCCATTACAAAGATATAGAAAGTGAAGTCTCGGTTTACAATGGAATTTGGAATAAATTTGGTGTAGATGTTAGAGTGGGTTCTGTATTATTAGAGTTATACATCAAATAAAAAAGTGTATTAAATAAATGTCATTCGCAAAAGAACAAGAACTTCGAGACTTATACTATGATCCTAAAACTGGATGTGTGTCTACCGAAAAACTTTATCAAAAAGCTCATGGGATTTCCAGAAAACAGGTTAAAGAGTGGCTTAGGAAATAAGACACCTTTAAAAGGTATAAATATATTGTTAAACGTTATAAAACCTTAAAAACTTACGTCAACAACTTAGCTTATCAAGTACAAATGGATTTGGTTGATATGAGTAAATTAAGTCGTTCAAATAACGATTTTCGTTGGATCCTCGTTTGTATAGAAATATTGAGTAGGAATGCTTTTGCTACTCCTGTGTATCGTAAACACACCCAAAACATGACAAAAGCTATAGAAAAGATACTTTCTGAATTCAAGTCTAGGTTTGGGAAATATCCTCACATTGTTCAGTTTGATGAAGGAAAGGAATTTTACAACATGGGTGTAAAAAATCTACTTACAAAACATCATATTGAATATTTTTCTACCTATTCTGAGAAAAAAGCAGCTATTGTTGAAAGACTCAATCGAACTTTGAAATCCATGATGTGGAAATATTTTTACTCCAAAGGAACTTATACATGGGTAGACATTCTTGACAAACTTGTTTATAATTATAATCACACCAAACACAGCACGATACTTATGAAACCTGCTGATGTCAACAAATCTAATGAGGACATTGTTTGCAATACCTTATATGGAGTTGAACTGGAGAATTCCCCCTACCCAAGTTTAGAATTGGAGAACAAGTTGGAGTAAGCAAATACAAGAATTTCTTTGAGAAAGGATATGAAGCTAACTTTACGCAGGAAATTTTAAAAATCAGTAAGATTTTCAGAGGTGATCCTAATACATATGAAATTGAAGACATCACAGATGATGAACCTATTCTTGGGAAGTTTTATGAGCAAGAATTAACCCCAGTGGATAAGCGAGACAATGTCTTCAAAGTTGAAAAAATACTCAAGACTCGAGGAGATAAGGTTTTAGTAAAGTGGTTGGGTTATGATAATAGACATAATTCTTGGATTAAGAAAAGTGACATCATGACAGAGAAATAAACTTCTATTTAAATAAATGGAAAATGTTGAATTTAAATATTTAGATATACACACACATACAGACCAAGAAAATGAAGACAATTCCGGCGAATTTGTGACCCCTGACCAAGAACTTGAAGATTCAGTTCTTGACAATGCTATCACACAAGAAACCTCATTTATGAATCCAAGTTATGAAACATTGAGACCTGAAAATCGTGCGACTAATGCAGTTGAGCAATTTATTGATGTAACTAGTCCCGGATTTAAATTTACAAACACTCATAGAGAAATGGAATTGAGACTTAATATGGATATAACACCAAGAAATCATATAACCTATAGACCTTTACTCAAGAATAATGAACAGGGTAAACTTCAAATTGCTCTAAAAAGAGATGGAACTAGTCTTAGTTAGAACACAAAAGTTAAGTCAGAATATCTAGAAGAAGCAATAAAACAGTTTCAAGAAGAAATAAGTTTTATAGTTCATGAATCGAAAAATGGGTTAGAATGGGACAGCTACAGTCTTGTGAACACTACTGTGGATATGTCTTTTATTGAAGGATTAAGCCCTCAAGAAAATAGAGAACTTCAAGGTGTATTAAATCCTACAGAAAACATGATGAATCGTCTTGGTGATGAAGGAGCTTTACAAAAACAAGCTGAGTATTTTCAAGAACTACTCAATGAAACCGTCGATCAAAGAGATAAAACAGACAAACCTGAAGAATATACTGAACTAGAAGAAAGAGTTGCTGGACTTAGGGAAGCTAGAGATAGAACAATAAGACAGAGAAGCATAGAAGAAACTAAAGATCAACAAATTTTAGATATAGCTATTTTTAAGAAATTTAAAGAGTGCTAAAGAAAATTTGGTTGTGTTGAGTGGCGTTGGTATAGCAATAGGAGGAATCATTACAGCCTTCGTTGTTGGTGGAAGAACTGTTGTTCAAAAAGGAGCTCAAGCAACATGGTCTTTTGGAAAAACATTAGCCAAAATAGCAAAAGAACTTGGTCCCATTGGAAGTGCAATTTTAGGTATAGTGAGTACAGCTCTAAAATGGGGAGCAAAAGGAATAAACTTCTTAGCCAATAATCTTTGGATATTAGCCTTAGCGTTGACTTGATTTGTGTATGATATGTACAAAACAAAACATAGTCAGAAAAGATAGGTTTATATATAATAAATGGAAACGTTAATACCTGGTTTTAGAAAACTTAAGATGAGTGATATCAAAGGAGTTTAAACAAAACATACTATTACGTTTAATCCAAACACAGCGAAGCCAGAGGAAGAAATTTACGTGGACATTCCAAAGTTGAAATCTGATACTTGTTTAATTCCTGACAGTTTGAAACTTAAGTTTGACTTTAAAAACAAAAATAGCAAGTCTTGGTTTCTTAATAATCTTGGGAAATTACTTGTAGAAAAACTAACTGTAAGTGTTGGAGGTAAAAATGTCTATGACAACAATGGACAAAGTGAACTTGAAGTGTATAAGGACTTGTGGCTGCCTGAACACATTCAAGATGAACTCACAGAATATGGAATTGCTAATGAAAATACGAGAAAGTTAATTTCAGGTTCTGATGATGGAGCAAAAACCGGAGACACTCAAAAAGTCTCAGATGCTTTAGTTACATCCGTTCATGGATCAAAACAAAAGATAAAGCTTGATAAAATTATTGGTGATCATGGTTTGTATTCTCCTTACTCCATGGGTCACAATTTTCAGTTTAAAATTACACTGCCAAAAGCATCAAGTTTCATGGCAGCTCAATTAGGAGAAAAAATAGAGGGATATACTTTGGATAATATTGAACTTGAATATGAAACTATTGAGAATGAAACCTTGGTGAGTCAAGTTTGTCTGGATATGATGTTGGCAGAAGTCTAAGTTTTGAACATGTTACTTTGATGAAAACTTTAGAGTGTGATAAGGCAAGTACTCTTGTGAATGAAACGATCAATCTTCCAAGAAAAAGTATGACAGCCATTGTTATGTTATTTAGAAATAAAACTAAAACAGATAGTGAAAAATATGTATATCCAAACATAGAGTCAGTTAAAGTGACGGTTGAAGGAGTACCAAATTGTGTGTATAGTCGAGGCATTAAAAAGGAAGACTTGTATCCTGAGGCTAAGATGTTCTTTGATCGTCAAAACCTTAAAAATATGACGATTAGAAAGTTCTTTAAAGATAAATTTGCATTGGTGATTGATCTAAGAACAAAAAGTGATAAAAACTTTGTTGGTTCTGGAAAGAAACTTGTTAATACACATAATGGTGTCTTGCTTGAAATTATTATAAAAGCAACGACAGCAAATGTTCTTTGTAAGATTTTTGTTATAAGTGATGGTCTTGTTAATTTCAAAAACAGGGTCATTGAAAATGTTCACTACTAAATAAATGAAAGGGTTTAATCATATCTCAGAAAAAATTGAACAGGATACTCAAGAAAAATTGATTAAAATCTATGATAACTACTATGATAAGTACCAAAATGATCATAAAAAGTATAAGAAACTCAAACGGAGAAAAATTTTGCTACAAACTATAGGATTAGTTATAACAGCTGTTGGAGCTGGAACTAGTGTCATTAATCCTCTTACATTAATTATTACATGAGTTGGAACTTTCATTACAGCTTTTCTAAGTCAAAGTAAAATAGAAAATAGTGTAGAACAACTTAGGTTTTCAAGTAATCATTATCAAAAAATTTGTCACCAGATTATTATGATTTTGAGAACTGGAGAGTTTTCAGAATCAGATGAGATCAAATTACTAAGTGATTTGAAGGTTATTGATGATGTCATCACAGACGTTCAAAGCTAGTCAATCGTATAATGAAATGGATGTCTTAATGATATGTCTAATTTAGCAAATTTAACACTTGCCAACTTGTCTATAATTTTATCTCTTTTTCTTTAGTATTAGCTTGGATCAGGTATTTTCTAAATATTATATCCATATCTTCTCTACTTGGATTAAAAAATGTGACAAGTCTGGAGATATTTTCTCGAAAAGGTTTAGCAATGGATCTAAGTTGTTGAGTAATAACAACTGAACTTAGTCCAAATTGTCTTGCTGAAAATGCAAAATTGACTAATGCAGAAGTTCTATTTTTTACAAATCTTCCTGAAGCACAATCACCTAAAATAATGAGTGATTTCGTTCCTTTAGCAAATTCTACAACTTGTTTTAAAGATGGTTCTACATATTCATGCTCACAATTTATAACAATAAAGTCCTCATCATCATGGTATTTCCAATCATGATAAGTTCTGTTCCAATCATAAGTTGGGCAAATGAGAAATATATAGTCAAAATAACCTAAGTATTCTTGCTCTATGAGTTTTAAAAGGTAATAAGTTTTTCCACAAAAAGTAGGTCCAACTATACACATATTAAATGGATCTTTTTCAGTGTTGATTTCTGGAGGCTTATTCTCCTTCACCTTGATTGAGACTTCCTTTAAGACTCCTAGGTCTTTGGTTTGTTTGTTCTGTTTATGGCTATGTTTTGCATTCCTCTTTATTTATTGTCTCATTAATCTTCTGTTCATTTATTCTCTTATTTACAACATGTTTACCTACAATGATTCCTCCTGTTAAAACACCAACTAAAAGAACCCAAGGTGTAACATATTCTAGGATAAGTTTTACATCATGTCTAAATGGTTTATTCTCTGAAAGTTCTTTACCTAACTTAGTAGAGTTGTCAATGAGTTCAAGATGATGCATAAGATCTGAAAAATTTCCAATAATGGTGTCCGTCAACATTTCATTAGTCTCATTGAATTGTGTGCGTTGATAATCTTTGTATATTCTTTCAAGTGTTTTTTCTAATGCTTTTTTAATATAGGTCACTGAATGTTTGATCTCTTTTGTGTGTGCTAGTTTTAAAAGTTCTTCACGTATATTTTGTTCCTCCATTTATTAACGATTTATAACTCTTTCTGGTATCCAAGCTTCTTTAAAAAGACCTCATTTTCTATCAACACAATATCATCTTTCTCACGCTTAAATATACAATCAGACTCATCAGAAACTCTGTCACAAGGTTTAGTTTGTGGTATTTCTCCAGTCGTCTCATCATAGAATAACTTTGCTTGTGTCTTAGATCCACTATTTATATTAAAAGCGATTAGTTCTATAATATTATTCTTAATTGTTTCTTTCTCAATTTCTGGATCTAGTAAAAGTTTTTTCCTACGTTTTAGTTCTCTATCATATTCACGATCTTGTTGTTTTTGGTCAGAATTTCTTTTTGTTATCATGTTTATGATGGAAGCGTCAAAAGAGTATCCATTTGCTCTCAATCTACCAATTATTCTATTAGTATGCCTACGTAAATTTTGATATTTTTCATCAGATTTTTTTCCCACTCTTTTGTTATAGTTCTTCCATAATTTAAATGATGGTCTACAAACTCATCTGATGGAAATTTTAAAGAAGGAAATAGACTAATTGGTGCAAAGAACTTAATCGATTTAATACTAAGTAAAAAGCGTACTTTAGTTTTAGTATCTTAATCTCATCTTGCTTTTCAAACTTTTCTATTAATTTATATAAATTGCTCTTAATATCATAATGAAATTCATCAAGACTCTTACCATAAATATTATTAACACTATGCTCAGTCATATTTTTTTCTAAGGATTAATCTACTTTGAATAAAATTTATCATACTACATGTCTTCTCCATTCTTGGGTCCTCAAATATTTCAAATATCGTCTTATTCCAAAAGTTGTTTTCTTCCATATACTTGTCGATGTCCTTAATTCCATTTATCTTAAATGAATTCTCCATCTTGTACTCAAGAAAAATATTGATAACTATGTCTTGTCTATTATAATTGTTAACTTTATTTCTAATTATTACTTGTTTATAACTATAAGAGTAGTCTAACTTTTCTACTCTAACAAAACAATCTTTACATACTCTATAGTTTTTCAAATTGATGAGATTTTTAGATAAACAACAATAACACCAATCAATGGCATATTCTTTATTAAAGCATTTTGTGTTGAGCGTCTTCAATTATTTAATAAGATAGAACTTTTCTGTTCTCACTTATTAAATGGATAAGTCACTTTATTGAAGTAAAAGTTAAAATAGATAGACCTCATTTTATTAAAGCAAAAGTTAAAATAGATAGACCTCATTTTATTGAAGTAAAAGTTAAAATAGATAGACCTCATTTTATTAAAGCAAAATTAAAATAGATAGATCTCATTTTATTGAAGTAAAAGTTAAAATAGATAGATCTCATTGAGTTGTTCTCTTTTATACTCTTTTAGATGACATCATAAAATAAAAATAGACAAGACATGTTTGAACAAGTTCGATGACGTCATGCATGAGTGATTTTTTAGTTAAAATTAATTTTTTACCACCCCCCTCATTTTTGAATATCATAGAGTCAATTTTGTAGAAGATTGTATTACGAGTAAAACGTTTTTTTGGGGGGGTGGGTATGCCTTGAATCTCGAGAATGCCTCTAATAAACGCCCCTCTCTTAATGGGGGCGTTCATATAAATGAATATTATGGGGTTGATGGTTTAGCACCTATGGGGTTGAACTGTCATATTTATATCTACTCTTCAGATTTCAGTTTGTTTATAATTTATAACGTTTGATGCTATAAATCATACACCTAGTAGGTCAAACAAAACCATTGCTGCGAAGATGGTTAGGGGAATGGCCATTTAATTTGCCATTTATGTTCAAAATTTATAATTATTTATTTTCATTGTAAAACATGCAGTCTTTGCTTTGCTGTTTTTGGTGTTGTTTTTAACAAACATACAGTATTCCAGTCTTGCCTTCCATCCATGACTTCTATATAATACAAAAGAAAATTTGTCACCTATCATGCTTTGCAGTTCTTAATGTTTATACATACTTTAGGAAGAGATTCAGTACCATATACTGCATGTGGGAAATAATGTAAATATTTCTCTGGTGCATCCTCAGTAAATAACAAGATTAGATTGTTTTTCCAAATATTAATTTTATGGATTGAAAACAGTAACCTAAATGCCCTCAATTACCACACAGCCATTTACCCCTTGAAATATTCCAGGAAAATGACCAGAAATTTTAGTTATCTCCTCAGCACTAATATCAATTATGTGTTAAACTATCCGCCAATGTCACTTGTTGTTGCAGGATCATTGCTTGTGCCAGAATAAAATTCTATATAGTTTTAGTCATAGTAAAATAATCTGGTGTAGGACAGACTCAAGAGGGGGCATATTATATCCTATCATGAAAAAGTGCTGTTGCTAAAAGATACAGTTACAGTTCATTCTGTGCATAGATAGATAGATAGATAGATGGTTTATATATAGTTACTTGGCAATGTAAGCTGAGTTGCATAACTATTTACAATGCTTTTCTAATTATGTACATGAATATATATTACCTTAGACTGTCTATTTTTACAACAATCAATTTTTACTTTCCTAATCTGTTTATCCTATAGCCCACCCTGTCAACTTTCCCTGTAGGAGGAAACAGGAGTACGCGGGGAAAACCTATGACTTCCGGCAGAGTAGTTGACAGACTCCTTTCACGTGAGAAAGTTAAGTCCGAGCTAAGCACGTGCCCATAAAGTAAACAATATCATATTAATGTTTAAGGTTCTACATACTTACCCATGGCTTATTGGCAAAGTTATAGAAGATTATCTTCCCATGTTAATGCCCTTGCTGCTGCGCAAAGCAGTGATGATGAAAACATTGTGGAGAATGATAATGTACATGAACTGCAGAGTTACCAACACCAACAGAATGAGCTGGCTGAATCAGCATTAAACTGCAGTAGTAGTAATTCACCCATTGCCTTTCATTTTGATGATGAAAGTTCAATAACAAATAGCAGTATCTCAGATTCAGATTCCAATAGTGAAACTGTTGAAAATGACGTCCCATTGCTTCGTAACCATAAGTTGACTTTACATCAAGAACTCAATTCTTGGGCAGCTAAGAATTCATGCCAGCATGGTGCACTGAATGAACTCCTGGATATTTAAGGTGACCAGAGCACGATCTCCCTACAGATGCCCGAACCCTTTTAGACACCCCTAGGAACATACCCATTACGTCAAAATGTGGTGGACAATATTTATATTTTGGGATCAAACCTGGTGTAATAAGGAATTTGTCAAAATATTAAAAAATTACTGACCAAACATCTTCAATTGATCTTTTGATTAATATTGATGGCCTTCCTCTCTTTAACTCTTCCAATCAACAGTTCTGGCCAATATTAGGCCAATTTAACAACCTGGATGTGTTTGTTATTGCACTCTTTTATGGATCATCCAAACCTACTTCTGTTGATGAATATCTCCATGATTTCCTTGCCGAGCTTGAGAAGTTACAAATTGATGGGCTCTTTTATAAAGAGCAAAAGTTAGATGTTAATTTGAAGTGTTTTTGTTGTGATGCTCCTGCACGCTGTTTCCTAAACTGTATTGTTAGACATACAGGTTACTTTGCATGTGAGCGCTGCAACATTAAGGGAATGTGGAATGGTAGGGTTGTTTTTAACTCTGTTTCCAATTCTGCACCTTGCACAGATGAACAGTTTAACAATTTCCAGTATAAACATCACCAAAAGGCTACTCCACTTATTGGTTATGGTTTTTCATGTGTCTGCCAATTCTGCTTGGACTACATGCATTTGGTATCTCTTGGGATGACAAAACGTATCCTGTTCTACCTCAGAAAGGGCCCCTGAACGTGTAAGCTTTCTTCATAGCAGATCAATCACATATCTTCTAAACTGGTACTTTTGAAAGGAGCAATGCCAAGTGAATTTGCTAGGCAACCTTGGTCCTTATTTGAAGTAGACAGATGGAAAGCCACTGAGTTCTGCCAGTTCTTGCTCTATACTGGACCCATTGTTCTAAGGGGCATAGTCTCGAAGGAAGTGTATGAGCATTTTCTGGCATTATCTGTTGCTGTTTCTATCCTGCTTGAAACAAATAGGGAATGAAGGAATACCTATTTGGATTATGCTAGTGAATTGCTAGAATTATTTGTAAAAAATTGTCAAATTGTTAGCATATCTATGGTGATACTTTCACTGTGTACAATGTACACTCTCTTTTGCATTTAGCTGATAATATCCGGCATTTCAACTCCTCTTTAAATGAAATATCGTGCTTTCCCTTTGAGAATTATATGCAACAGTTGAAAAACATGTTGGAAATGGTAAAAATCCAATTGTACAAGTTGCCAAGCGTATAGCTGAAATATCCAGTTCTTGCCCAAAGGTTACACGTAAGAGAAACTTTACTAAAATAGAGGGACTGTCTCGGAAAGTTTCAAGGACTGTTGTTTCTTGCTTGAAAACAAATGTGCATTTGTCAAGGAAAAGAAAGATGATGGTAACCTGGTGTGTGATGTGATTCCCGAAAGTCAGGTGGAGAGATTCTACAGCAGGCCAGCTGACTCAAAGCTATTCCAGGTTGTGTCTGTAAGTAACATTGGCCTAAGGGCTAAGAAACGATTGGTGGAAGAATCCGAACTACGTCACAAGGCTGTCTGTTTACCTATTAACCCTGGACATGTTATCTTCCCTCTTCATCATGAGGTGGAGCGAAAGTTATTATAAATTAGGTATTTTTTGTTAAAAAATAAATTGCTGACTACCATAATTGCTCTAAAATATTTTTTCCTGTACTTTCAGTGGGCATCTCTCAAACTTTTTGAACAACGCTCAATTTCTTGCTTCACATCTTATAGGTTTTTTAATCTACATTATGTGGGCACAAGCTGTGTGGACAGAAGGCAGTAGTAGAGAGGAAGAAGGAGTCATACTTCTGAACTGGATACAGGATAAAACTGTCCCATGGCCAAATACACTGAATGTCTTAAAGCCACTGGCAGAAAAGACAGTAAAGACGTAGCAGGAGCAAGGTGGTATATGATTGGCTGAAATCAATAATTAGTCACCGCAATCATCGCAAACTGTTTACTTCCGTTTATACTAGTATTGCAGATGTGCGACACTGTCTACAATATAATATGCATTTCAACCACATTTCAACTAACAAACTTATTGTATTATTGTATTTGTAACGATCCGCCATTTGCTTGCTGTATGTGTAAAATAGTATTTAGGATGGCGAAAAACGCCAATGATTTGCAACTTTTAAAGCATTTCAACTAACAAACTTATTGTTGTATTCGAGGTTTACTTTCATTTGCGCAACTTCTAATGTGCAAAACAACATTTTTCATCGAAGAAAATTTAATAAGCAATCAATAATCAATGTTCTCAAATGCGTCTTTAATTTTAAATAGATGTGCAAAAGTCAAGCATTTTATAAAACAAATAACACTAAAATATGCAAAGAAACGGTGCATATACAGTAGAAACGGCAAACACGTATGGTGGAAATGCAATATGAAACGCCAGAAATGGTGAACCACGAAATTGTGCAGTCCTCATCTCATCTAAGTTAAAGGTTTGACAAGTAAAGACTGGGGATGAAGTGATGCATTTTTTATTTTTGAACAATCACCAACTTGTGATATGGACCACGAACTAAAACTTCGTCCTTCTGTAAATTAGGTACCATTGTTTCTTTGAAACTTTCGAATATGTTTTCGTTATGGTAGTAATCCATCAAGAAGTTGTAGTGGAAGTGGACGAGAAACTTTTGCATGGTAGAGCTTCTAAGGCGAAGGAAGTTTTTCCTATGATTCTTGCTTTCTTGGTAGCTTGTTTTTATGGTGTGTTTTCTGTTCGCACAAGTCAAGATCATGAAATCTGCACAAAAGTGACTTGTGCGGATTGGTTGCAGCATGGAATCTATCTCCAACAACATATCGCTGCTTCTGCCCATTCATTGGATGCTCCCACTCTTCCAATTCTTCTTCACTTTTAAAACTGAAATCAGCCGACTTGAATTCAAGGGGCACAATTTCAGGAACGCTGACCTTAAACGACAAACCAGAATATGAATACTATCTATCAGTCATAAGTTCCTCAGTGGGCAAAAAAAGTGAGTCAGCTACTTGTAATATGTAAACTTTTTTTGATAATTTAGCCTCGCAGCTGATATTACAGGCCACCAGCAAACTATTGTGACGTGCAGAATAGCAGCTTTTATTTAAAGTGACATTTGCTATTGGTAAAACATAGCTATCTTTGAAGGAGATTTCTCTAAGCAAGGAGCCTCAAAACAACCAGCTTTTTCTCCATAAATCGCTCTTGCTATCTCCGGCTCTCTGATGTCAAGATGTCTTGTGAATGTACAAGGAGTATCATTGACAAAGACAACAGGAGGGTACTTCAGGGAGAGGTAAATATCAGCAGCATCTCTTACAGACTCCTGTAGCAGCATGAACTTCGAACCGACAGTGCTCTAAAATTTAAAACAATTGTCTATAGCGTTCAGTACAAACAATGACCAACTTCTTCACGATCTGTCTTCTAATTCTATTTTGATTAATAAGTCCTTCAACTTTCAGTCATTTATATCCATCTCCCTTTTTTCATATTTCCGTGTTCATTTAAAAAATCTTTTTATCAAATTATATTACCCCATGACGGCAAACAAGATGATAGAATCCTCCAGTGTGACCTTTCACTTTGGTAAATTCATGACAGGGAGA
>JAODVM010171172.1:0-14355 GCA_025400095.1 Phenganax marumi
GTGTGCACGCATCTACTTAAATGGTGATGGTATGGGTAGAGGAAGTCATGTTTCGCTATTTTTTGTACTCATGCGCAGTGAGTACGACGCATTACTCCGCTGGCCATTCACACAGAAGGTCACTCTTATGATACTGGATCAAGATAACACCGAGCACGTAATTGATGCGTTCCGACCTGATCCTAATAGTTCCTCCTTCCAGAGACCCAAGAGAGAGATGAACATCGCTTCAGGGTGCCCACTGTTTTATCCGCTGACCGAATTGGATAAACACGCTTATGTAAGGGATGACGTCATGTTCATTAAGGTTATTGTTGACTGTTCTGACATATGACTTGTAACAATTTTGATGCCGGATTTTTGAACTAATTGATTTACATCAATAACAAAGCATTAACCTTTGAACCAGTTAGCATTTAAATCTTAGCAGCTAGCCCTAGTCATTACGAATTGCTCTTGGACTAACGTTGTAAATAACTATCATTTGCAATTCACTGTTTCAAGTATAGCTTACATTGAGCTTGTATTGACCCTCGAGTAAGTGCGACTTCTTTTCAGTCTTCAAACAAACACACCAGTAGGAAGCTATATTCATATTTTCGGTCAAGCTAAAAAGCAGGAGCATCTTGACGTAGTATATTTTATATTAGTTAAAGATGCTAATTTGTTATACTGAATTAGAGAAATAAAGTATATAAAACATATAACTGAATACACGCTTCTTTGTTGTGAGCGAAACCGAAACCCATCTAAAAGTGAGTTCTATTAATATTAGGGCCACGCTTGTAACAAATTTGGGGCTCGACCGGGAATTGAACAGTAGTGAACAAATTAAAAGAAAGCTGAGTTATTTCACAGGAAATTTTTTATTATTCCCATTCTGGGATGAAAAAGGGAAATAGATGGAAATGTATTGGGTTTTCATTGGAATTTCCCAAAATGGGAAAATGCTACTAAAACCAATCATGGGTTTAAAGAATCCCAATAAATACCCAACAATGTGTTTTTACTGACCCAGTTTTATTCCCAGTCTGGGATAATATTGATACAGTTTATCCCCAATATTGGGTTAATATCAACCCATTTTGTTCCCATCATTGCGTTAATAATGATCCAGCATATTCCCATTGTTGGGTAAATATTATCCCATTGTGTATTCCTATGATTGGGTAATTATTGTCCCATTTAATTTCCAAGAACAGACTAATATCAACCCATCACTGTACTATGTATTAATTTCTGGTGATATAAAATTAAAACACATATACAGCATACAACTGACATTTCACAAATTGGAATCTTTTAATATCAAAACAGAATACATCAGTTAATAATTCATTATAAAAGAAACAACACAATTGTTTAGTTCAGATAGAGATCTCTTGAATGTGGCATTTGAACATGCAACAAAACGTCTAAGGCTAGGAGAATTAATGCAATGATATCATATGCTTTCATTGAAGGCTGTACATGATAATATGAACTCTTACTCAAAAACATGATATGAATGACGATGTCTTTTCATCTACAGGGCAATTTCTTTATGGACAGTTATATTGTCCATCCTTATGTTGGCCATATTTGTGTCTTCTTTTATGGAACAGTACTTGTTGTTTACTAGTTTTTTAGCCAGTGCTTCTAACAGCTGTGTCATTGTTAATGAGGTTAGTTGATCAGGTTTCACAGCAAATTTCTTTTTCAACACTTGTACAGCAGCATCTCTATTCAGCTTTTCCCCAAATACAGCTTTGTAGATAACCTGACAAGCTTTTAATGGATAACTTGTAGAACTCTCCTGACTCAGACCAATAACTGACTTAGTGCTAGGCATTTCAGTGCCTGAACCTCCTCCAAAATCACTACCTGCATCTTCACTATGCCAAGAGATCGTTGATGGAAGACTTGAGGGACTGCCTGGTGATTGATCAGTTAAACTGTCTTCATCATCACATTTATCTATCTATAGCAAGAAACATGAATCAATCAGTTATTTCTGGTTTATTGCACCCTTTTGAGATGTAAGGGTCTTCCCTTGAAGAGGAAATTTGTCTGGTGATAGAAAGAGTAAAGTGAAGAGTTATGCAAGAGAAGTCAGAAACATTAACATATATCTCTTGATCTATTCCAGACAAGTATAATCCTCAGGCATAACCAAGTAGAATAAGAAGCTAAAACAAGCTGATATCAGACATGCAGCTCTACTGCTCATTAAGTACCTTTTGTTTTTTCCCTTTTGAGTGGCCTGTTTGCCTTTTTGGATAGCTTTTACGCTAAAATGAATTCAAAATATTGTACAGTAATTCCCATTTTATTAGACGACTACATTGTTCAAAATAGGTTAACCTAATCAAATGTCCAAACCTTAATTTCTTCCCACCAAAAAAGCACCATATAGGGGCTTGTATAAACAGGTCAGCTTGAGTTACTATATATAGGTTGCATGGCCCAAAATAAAATAACAGGTAGTACAAATGTTGCACATGCACAACTCTTAATAAATCAAACTAACCTGCATATTTAAAGTTTGGAGTGTCTAAAATTCAACTTTAATCTTTTTGAGTAAGCTGTGTATAAAGCAGAGTATTATACTGTAGTTACAGTACTATTAAATGATTACTTTGAATCGATTAAGTTTGAATTATAATTTTGTAAATGCAGTTGACTCATCATTCTTCAAATCTTTTGGGTTAGCAGATTGTCTGATGTTATGTAGTTTGAAGAAAAATGTCAGGGTGGACTGGGGCACATTACCACTTACACTGATAGGCCAACAATGAACATTGGCAGATATTTTGTTTACCCATTACGATCACCCCAAGAAGGAGAGCTATATAGGGCCCGTTTCAAACGTCGAGCTACTGCCGTGCCAAACTTATTTCGTGAATTAAATTCAACATTAGCCCGGCCATAGCACGACGTTTGAAACCATTCGGTTCGGCAAATTGTATTTAGTTCGGTACGACAATTAAATTCGACAGCCACTGTCGGGCAACACGGCAGTGGCACGACATCATTTCAAACGGCGTGCTACTGCCGCGTCAACTCAACAAATAAATTATAATTGCACACTTAATTTATTTGGAATTAATTTTGAGCTAATACGCATGCCCAGAACTTGTCTTGAACAATTAAATATGGCGGAAAAACGAAGCTGTTCGCATTCTAAGTCTCCTTCTGTTTCCGTTTGTGACGAAGATGACTGGATATCACGCCCTCCATCACCTGCGATAGATAACAAATCAAACGAAGAAAGATCTGAAACGGAAAGCTTGGAGTCAGGTGAATCTGTTCAAGGTATAAAACAAAGGAGCCACGGCAAAAGAACAGTCAAGAAGAAAGGAAGAAGATCGACATGGCAGGATCGTCAGCTCAATGATGTTGTTGATGTTATTTGCTCAAGTGAATATTTCAAAAAAGCACTAATATTCACAAATACAAAAAACGGCAAAAATGGTGAAATATATGTGCAGGTTCTGAAGCAAGTACAGGAAGGGTATTCCTCACAAAGTGAGGAATTTCCATTTACGGTAGATCAAATAAGAAACAAGTTTAAAAAGTGTATATCTGAGTGCAAGAAGATAGCCTTGACGATTAAAACAGCCACTGGAATAAAACGAATACAAGACAAGAAAAATTTTGGTAGCTGGTTTACTCAACTTTTTGAACTTGTGAAAACAAGAGATTCGTGTCGACCAGAAATGGCAATTGAGCCTTCATTCCACGTGTTGCCCGTTCCTGAACTGGAAACAGAGGACACAGGGGATGTAACTGGAGGTGAAGTTCTTGATGAACATCCATCCAAAAGTGAAGGCTTGCCTTCTTCAAGTGCAAAGGCAAAATCATTATTTGTACCAATCAAGAAGGCAAAAACCAAAAAAAGAGAAGAGCTCTTGTCAACTGCTGTGGCAGTGTTAAATAAAGTTGTTGATACTAACCCCACAAAGGATTTACTTTCCTTCTTCAGAGAAGAGAATGAAAGAGCACGTGAACATGAATTACGATTAATGCAAATGTTTATGTCCATGCCAAATTCTGTGAACATTAACAACCAGGGATGTAGTTTTAGCAGTGTACTTCGGGATCATGTACCCATGAATTATAGCCATGGCCTTGGTCAAACTCACACCAGCTTTGATGGTTTCAACACTAAACAATTACCATATGGATTTACTCCTGTCTCATTTACTCCAGGTTTCAGTGTATCCCAATCAGCTACACACTTTGAGAAAGCCTTGTATGAAAGACAAGAGCCTGATGCACCAACAAGTGAGGCCTTTACCTACCAAAAACTTTAAATGGTAAAGAACAACTAGCTGATAACATTTTGAGTTTGTTTAACGGACTTTATACGTTCATATTGCTGTTGAATGAATTTATTTCTCGGATGATGACTTTCATATTGTTCTTGTTTGTTTGTTGTAAGAGGGTTTTGTTATAAGTTTGTGTTATAATGACCCATCTCTGCTCAAACCAAGAGTCAACTCAGAGGATGAGCTTCATTCAATTTCTAAAACGGTTCCTAACTATGTATTCTATTAACTACGCTGAGGAATGCAAGATATGGCTAACAAAAGTTTATTAATTTACTATTTGTTATGTTTATTGAGATTTAATATTTTTATTGTTCATAAAAATATATTAAGCTTTGAAAAAAATTAATTGTCAGTTCACTCTCTTCACCTAAGATGTTCGCATAAATCAAAACTACAACTAATCTTTTAAAGGACAAGCTGTTCTTATTATTTCTGTAAGATTTTGGGTGAAACCGAAAATTTATTCACTTGTGGTCTTGTAATAATTTCAATTCTCCCTTCATTAAAAGCCTTAATGGTTGAACAACTCAAGGGATATTCTACGATTTTCTAAAAACTTCATTGGTTGACTTTTATGGACCTGTCTACACATTTCTCTTCTCCCTCCAAAACCAGTCCATCAGACAGTTGCGTACTAAATTGGCTTGGTGACATGTATCTTGTGTTGGTGTGCATCTGTTCATATCCAACAAATCTCTAATGACTGCTCTGTCTCTCTTACCACCAGTTGTAGGATCTAGTAACAAATCCATTTTCTGTGAAGCAGTATCTCCTCTGTCTATGCAAATATTGTGTAATACAACACAAGCTAAAGTAGCTGCTCTGGCACTGTTTTGCTGTGACTCACTTTTTCGAAGTAGAATTCGTCAACGACCCTTGAGCTGCCCATAGGCACCTTCAGTTACCATATGCACTCGACTCAAACGATAGTTGAAGTATCTTTGCATGGGTGTAGGATTGGTGTTTGTAAAGGGTTTCATAAGCCACTTTTGAAAAGGAAAAGCTGAGTCTGCAACTATTACGGGGGGAATGCTTACATCACCAACTTTCTTGGCAATTTCAGGAATACTTTGTCTTTGCATAATATTATCCCATAAAGCAGTCGACTGCAGGATTACGGAGTCATGAGAGTTTCCTGGATATCCGCAGCTTGCCCAAATAAATCTGTACTTGCTATCTACCAAACCCATCAATACAATAGAATAAAAATTTTTAAAGTTATGATATTCTTTGTTGGCTTCTAACCCTCCCGGCGGGCATTTAATTGGGATGTGGCACCCATCAAGTGCACCCCAACAACAGGGGAATTGCCACCACTCTTCCATATCAAGTATCTTCTCTTTAAACTCTTGCTCACTTTTTGGGTAGTGGCAATCAACACTATCAACCCAACAATTAATTACAATAGACTCGCATACTTCCTGGGTAATGGTTGCAACTGTAGAGAGTCCTAACCCTATAAGTTCGGACACAGTATAATAGTAATCGCCTCGTCCAAGGCGATACAGGCAAATGGCTAATCTCAAATCAGGAGAAACTGGAATCTCGGTGACAGTTCGTCTTTCTAAATTGTGACGTACTTGACTAAGAATATATTGGAATGTTTCTCATGACACTCAAAACGTTTTCTTGAATCTCTTTTCACTATACGAGGTGCTAACATTGTTCCACCAACCTTCGTGTCTTTGCAAACGGCGACAAGAACGCTGTGTAATTGCTCTTCCTTGGTTATTGCCAAGTAGAAGAAAAGCAACAGCAGATACTGTTAAAATTAGTTGTCTTCTCTGAACGGTATAGGCTAGTAAGACTCGCTGGAAGAGCGACTGACGTCGTCTTTGAGCGTCCAAAACTCTCTTAAGAAGTGCATGTTTTTTTGTTGTTTACGATCTGCCATTTTTGTGTCACTGATCAATTTAGCGCGGCAGAGAAAACTTATTCGACTTGCCGTTTGAAATGGTTGTCGCACTATAGTCGAGCTACCGTCGTGTAAAATTGAATTAAGTTTGGCATGGCAGTAGTGCGACATTTGAAACAGGCCTAAAACTTGTCTGGGGTACATTGGTATTTAATAGGGCAATACATGCCTTTGGCATATTTGGAGAAACAGCTGTCAGGGAGTTTTGCATCTCAGGCAGTTTTGGATCATCCTGTGATGGATCTTTAGCCTATAAGTTTTGAAAAAAAAAGTGCATGTATTATGTCACATACACTGCATCAGCAAAACTATTTCTCAGAAAAACGACATTGCCTCAATAATATACATTTGAAATCATCTCATACTTTTAATTGGTCTCTCCACCTAGGGCATCTGTAAAACTAAATAAGGGGCCAATGCATTCTAACTTGGTATTTATCTCTGTCAAATTAATACCAAACTATTTTGCTCTTATTGACAGATGATTTTACTCTCACTTGGGAGATTCTTGCCACCTGATAATACCTGCTTACATCATAGTTTTGATAGAAAATAATAGGAAAATACTTTAAAACTTGGCTTCCTATTTTTGTATCTTCTTTGTTTATTGAAGAGATTCTGTACATGTGTCATGATTCCATCCACATTAAAACCAATCCCTGGCATAGCACACTGGGGTGCAATATCTTTTGCAAAATTGGCCAAGTCAGCTTTCATTTGTGGTGTGTTGAATTTTCGAGATTTGCCTTTCCAGAAATCTGCAGCCAAAACTCCAACTTTTTTACGTCTATATATAACAAGACATTGCAAGTATCATTACTTTGTAAATTATACTAACATTCTTTGACTTAAACTCAACATGTACATATCAGCATAGTCTGCAGTACTGGATCTCTACATGACAATGCAGCACAATTAGAACTTAAGCTTGAATGCATTAATTTCTATAGCTCACTTTGCAAGATACAATGCTTTCTGTTCGGGAGAGAAATAAGCCATGTCTTCCATGGAAGGCTTCCCATTTGTAGGAGATGGCGTTGATCTTGTCTTGGCCTGTTTACAATTTTCCAGATGGAATGTCTTCTCGTATGTTGCCTTAAAGCGAACAGCTTTGCCGTATGAAAGACCAAGTCTCTCAAAAATTGGTGCATCTGCATCTGTTGTTATACAGTCCTTAATCACCTCTTCAGTTGTAATTTCTTCTCCTGAGATAAATATTATTAAGACTATTAGCGATGAATATCTCGGACAATTAAGCCTCAAGCACATTCACATTATAATATGGGAGGGCAAAAATAACATTAACAATTGTAATATATGTATAAGCCCAATAAATATTAATAGTGAATTACTTTCAAAGGCACTGGCAATCACTTCACCAAAGATATCTCGTATTTGTTCCAGGAAATCGTCATTTGATTTTGACTCAGAAACTTCTGATTCGCTTCTGGAAACTTGATATGTACCAAGACTTTTAGATTCATTGTTGTTTGTCTCTAAATCTGCCATATTAATATCCTTGCAAAAGGTCTTCAACGTGTTGCAAGATGGCGGGTAGATGAGTTGTGATTGCTGATGTCACTGATCAGCTTGTGTGAAGCGTTTTGATTGGTTGATTTTGGCGCATGAACTTGTGGCGTGCATTACTTCATGTAACGACAATAAATTTGAACAATTTAACCATGATATTATAACAAACAAAGACAAAATTTTACTTTGTTTTATGAGCTATGCTTTTGAAAGAGGAGACGGTTGTTGGCTGAGAGATGAAATCGCAGGCTGCGAATGTGCTGAAAAGCCATACAGACACGTCCACTGTTCTTGTGTTTGGTGCAATGGACGAGCAACAGACAGAAGCACTGAGCTCTGACACTGGAGAGAAGCGAAAACTTTGGCTGTCTCAACAAACTTTTCCATAGATATTGAAGAGATTGAGACCGACGAATATGGTTCAGATAGTTTGTCTGTACATGTGGGAGAGAGTGACGACATTGACAAGTTGTTAATAGAAGAAAATAACGGGATGAATACTGACCTAGAACAACAATCAAACGAAGAAGAGCAAAATCTTTAGACAAGCAATGGACAATCTGTACATGCACTTGAAAGCAACTCAAACAATAAGCAGAATCCAATGAAAATATTAGTTTGTTAAGGCAGTTTTAAATGCTCTTAAAATAAAACATGATATTGGAGTATCCGTTAAAACGTTTGAAGATGTGTTGGAATATGGAAAGTCCATGTTATTTACATTTCTATCTGAAGGTGTAGACGTTGATATTTTAACGATGTTGTGGCCAAAGAACTGGCATGATGTCCAGCTACTTTTGAAAGAAGATGGTTATGAAGATGCTAAAGACTATTTCATTTGTTTTTGTCGTCAGGAGAAGAAATTTACTAGATGGCAAAATGACAAATAAGGTCATTTATGATGGAAAGTACAGTGTCCTGAAGAATAAAGATGACACATGCCCCCATTGTGGTGGTGCGGGTTACATGAAATATTTGTATTTAGCCTTAGAAAGTAAATTTAAATATTGGTTCAGAAATAAAACTATGTGCAAGAAAATGCTTGGACATTGGATTGAAAGAGACCATTGGCTGAATAATAGTGTAGAAGGATGGGAAATAAAAAAAGAAATGTGGGATGGAAAGAGGTGGGCGGAACTTCAATGGTTTTGGAATCCGGATTGTTGTTGGCCCTTACCGACACGCTGCATATACTGTGACATCCCCATATCTGCAGAACACCTGACAAATTCGCCAGATCATGATTTCGAGAGTGATGTTAAGATTGTTGAATGTCCTATTTGTTTTCAATCGTTTGAGCATTCGATTAAAACTGCTAATGGTTCTCCTCTAAATTTGGGGCTAATTAGACATTTTGATGGTTGGCAACCTTTTGGCACAAGCTATAGGAGTTCAGGCTGTTTAGAAGTAACCATAGCTAACATGCGAAAAAGTGATTGCAATCATGTTGATGAAGTATATGTTTTAGGATTTATACCCTGTTCAGAAGTTCCAAGTAATATACTTAATGGACTAGATCCTTTCTTGCAGCCTTTAATGGATGACATTTGTGATGGCTTTATTACAGGATTTCAAGTAAGCTACCATGAAGTTATTCCAATTGCTGGATATGACCCCTCCCCAGAGGAAACTGTACGATTATTATTACTGTGCTGGACTGCTGACCATCCTGGTCAATGTGAAACGGGGAAATTTTTGAATCAGGGAAAGTGTGCATGTCGCTGGTGTAAGATGGTTGGACAGCATCTAGAGAATAGTACAAACACTCACTATTACTATGGGCAAAATCGCTTTCATTTCAGGCACCATTGGGGTCATAGGTTGATTGAATCAGAACTTGGAAATCTGTTTGATATTGAGAATGAGGGCAGGTCTACCACTCGAAAACGGATGTCTTCAGAGAAAGGTTTCACTGGCATATCTATTTTTCACAAATACCTTTATCCTCTTTACGGTTTTGATATTTTACACCATCTTGTTTGTGATGTTTACCATACTATTCCTCTCAATGTTGTCAAGAATCAATTTGTGAGAGCCCTCGATCTAGAAATGTTGGACAAAGTTAAACTTGATGAGCAAATTCAAAATTTTTCATGGACTCGTGAATTCAAGGATGGAAGACTACCAGAGCAGATAGGAAAAGACAGCAAAGGTATTGGTTACTGGAAGGCAGAAAGTTTTCAGAAATTTTCTTTCCCTATGGCTGAATGTATCATGGAAAGTCAATATACTAATCCAAAGGAATATGAAAATATGTCTCTTGTGGCAAGATTAACGGAGCTGCACTTTCATGATGGACGAAATGGATGGACTCCCAGTATGATTGAGTTGCATCAAAACATTGCCTGGCGACTGAACATAGAGGTTGAAGAAGTTCACGGATTAGCAATGTGCACAATTTCATTGCACAACTTACTCCGTGTTCATGAAGACATTATAAATTTTGCATCCTCAGATAATGTTTGGTGTGCTGTCTTTGAAAGAGCAGTGAAAGAGTATGTAAAAAAGTCACATAATGGGAAATGCATTGAAGTCACATTTGCCCATGCAGAAGCAATAAAAGAATATTTAAAGTCTGTTGAAGAGAGTGGCCAAGCTCTTCCCAGAAGACATAATGTCTCCTTGGTGAGTATATGCAACATTGTTGAAAACAGTAAATCAAAGTCTTGTAGGAAAAAGGCAATAGCATCACTATTATATTTATTAAATGTGACATGTTATAGTATGTGTTTTTTATCTACTAACAATAAATTCAATTTATGCTGGCCCCTGCTGTTTTTTTATCTACTTCTAACCAATGAATTCAATTTCTACTGGCCTCGTTGCTGCCTAAATAATGCATAATTATTATTTATAATAATTGTTTATTTATAATTAATATATTATCTACCTTTTGTATATTTTCTAGGGTATTGCAAATTCTAAAGAAACTTGTAAAGCACTCTCAGAATGGAATCCTCCTCCCAGAGAAGCTTTTCTTATTGGTTCAATGACAAATATCAAGCCTATTAAACAGGAATTACATAACATGTTGCCTGAATTGTTGGATATACCTATAACAAAAGTGCCGGTAGCAGCATATACCTGCAAGAAGTGTTTCAAGGCAGATGTGGGTTTCAATGGAACAGTTTTTGCTGCAGGAGATACTGTAATTACTTTAGTCGATGGACAGGAGACTGTGATCAAGCTGCAAGGATTTTTTTCTGTCAATAGTGGCAATGAATTGTACAGTCTGTTGGGTCAAGGTGTTAGTTATCAGTGTGGATTATAACGGTCGGCAATCGGCTATTTGCCGATCAAAATCACCAAATGGCCGATCAATTTCATTGTGCACGGACATTTTGACCGATCAAATAATTACACGATGAATCCGTTTGAATTGAAGTTACTTGAATTTTATTACAACGCTAAACCTTCCTTTTTATAGAAAGGGAGATGTAACGGCAACAGCGCGCATATTTTGTCATTTGTATGTTTAGTGATATCGTCTATATTCACCATGACGCCGTTGAAGTATGACGCACGCCCCATGCCTCATGTTGCAGTAACTGATACGAAACAGTTTTTGGCGTAAAATTAATATTGTGCGTCCGTTCGCCTATTGTGCATGTAGCCATGTCACGAGAAAAATGTAGAAAATTTTGGCCGACGATTTTTTGCCAATGTCCGAGCAACTGTATTGCTGATCGGATATTTGTCCGGCCCAAGCAGAATCGTTATAATCCACACTGAATTCGTGACTCTTTCTATTCGAGAGTTGCGACTGCACAGAAAGAACGGTTTAGCAGAGGACTCATTCTTCATGCAGACGAACACATTTTTCCTAATAACTTTTCATCATTTCTATATTTCAGGTGTTTCATTGCGTCGATCTAATTCTACGATCGGACAAAGCCAACGAAGTTCGTCAGGCGGCTGTGTTGGTCTTAACTCTTGTTATAAAAGGTCTTGGTCAAAAAATAATAACGGTAAGTGTACAGGCTTTTGATGTTTTATACCGACTAGTTCTGCCATCTTGTTTGACGTCCACTGAGAAAACTGAACTGTTCTGTGTTCCCAAATCTTTCCAGTCATTTCCAATCGATGTATCAACCCAAAAAAATCATGTATAGTCCATAAGAACATTTTTAAAAAGTTTGAAAATATTTCATGTTATAGCTAGAGTTCTCCCTTGAGGAACTTTTCGAAAATTTCAATACTGTTCCAAATTGCCCCTGGTTTAGCTGGGACTTCAGCAATCGGCATATGTGCGCGAAAATCTCTTTTTCAGATAGTAAAAACATGTTGTAAATAATTTGACATTTCATTTTTTGGGTTGAATTAGGTTTTAAAATTTTAATTGCTCGCATTAGCTTTTTGATTGTATCTTTTTGAAATTCAATGCGTTGAGATCTTCAGTTCTTTTTAGGTTTTATCTGACAAGCTTAAAGAAATATACGAACTTTTAAAATTCGTCGACTTCAACGACATAGACGAAAAAACTCGTACCCATGCCCAGGTAGCGCTAGGAGAGTTGGAAGTTATAATGAAAGATGAACTATTTCCTGAACAAAAGCTTGTGAAACGCATTAATGTTTTACGATGATTTAAGCTATCTGTACATGTTAGTTGTTTTGCGAGTAGACTTATTCAACGCGTGAGTTCATCAGGATATTTTTGGGTACAATGCGAGTACACGAGGTACGCTGGGGGATACATGTGACTAAATTTAAACTTTGGGAGTATATTACCTCTAGCTTTCATTGATTGAATTCTCGTCTCCGTTTCATTTTTACCGTTTGCGCATTGTCATGGCTTATTAGTGCGCATTGCGTACCTATTTTTGGAATTTGATTACGATGATATCCGGACGCTTCCGAGGTGTATCAACTTCGGAGACTCCCGGCGGAGATGCATTTATAAAATTAGATTTAAAGCTTTATTATATTTTTCGCTTAATATGCTAATTTTTTGTGTTTAAACAGATGCTTGGCGTTTAAGCAAAGCCTTGTACACGTCTAGTTCACAAATAACGCTAAACTAGACTGGGCTATCTTGTTTTGTTTCTGACTGGAGTCTTCCTGTTCAAAAATGAAGGTGCCCTCGGTTATGTTTATGCTGTGTTTGGGTTTTGCCAGCTGTCTTGCGCAAGGAGAACCAATGAGGTTTGAGACTCCTAAATTGAACGAAGAAGAGGAGCATTCAATGCATATTCCAGGCTCATTTGAAATGCAATGTGATGCTTGCACTGCTGTAGCTTTTCAAGTATGTCCCCCCCCTAAAAATCAGGGAATCATAGGTTTCAATATGAGGTTATGAAACTAAGTCTTACAGTCACGTCTTTGTAGCTAGCAGCGCATCTCAAAAAAGCAGAAGAGAAGCGACCTTCGTTGAAAAAGAAAGGTTTATCAGAATCGGAGTATGTTGATGTTATTGAAGACGCTTGCCATAAAGCATGGGAAAGGTGAGGGCGTGCTCAGTTTATAGCCAGTGGATTAGAGTTATGTGCAAACTATTCATTGTGCTTCTGAATAGCTATGGCATTAAAACTGTGGATGGTATTAATCGGCTCAGTGGTGAAGGTTTGGAAGCGAAAGATGTCGCTGGGATGATGCAGGGAGGTGGAAAGTGGCCTGGAAGGTAAATCGTTTTAGTATCAGTAATTCTGCTGAACTACAGACTGACGAACAACCTACTGTTTTTGTAGACTGAGAGAAAAGTGTTCAACCTTGGTTGGTGATGTTGGAGAGGATGAGATATACAAAGAATTCCGCAAACATGGAGAACTTATAGATTTCTTATGTAAAGAATTTACGGTGGACTGTGTCCGAGATGCGCACTTGGAACTTTAATAGTCACTTTTCCTTTGAAGTTCTAAGTGGGGTATTTTAATGTCCAACAAATTTGCTTTTGCTTTGCTGCTGATTCTCCAATTCATAATCTGTCATTTTCACCTCTTTTGTTGGAATATTTTATGCTTTTATGCCCCAAAACATTTCATTCAGAAAACACTGACTAATTCGTGCAATGTATTTTTGTTGGATTATAGGATTAATAAGAGTAGAATTTCGGATTAAGAAGACTGAATGTGATAATTGAAAAAAATTATGACCCGGATAAAAAAGATTAGATTTAAGATTATGTTCAAGATTGAGGAGATTAGAGTTAAATTTTGAAAGATTATAGTTTTGTATTGAGAAGATAAAGGAGATTAGATGGGTTATGTACTTTAAAAGATCAACCTCGAGAATCTAAATTGCGAATCGCGGTCATTGTCATGGTATTTTACGAAATTGCGAAAATTTCCTTTGAATTATTGAATATAATAGTGTTAGGCTGAATTTGAATTTCGGAAGTTGTCCTGATATACTCGCCAGCATTCTACATTTTGCGCACTTCCGGTAGATTGTGTGAGCCCTACACAGCCAAGTTTGATAAGATTGATATGAAGTAATATCTATAGAAAATCTGGTTCTGAACCGTTTTAAAAATTTCACGGGCTCATTTTTTCCTTCCCACATGGCCACGCGTGGGCCTTGCTCGCGAAAGTTTGAATTTTCATGACAAGAAAGAAGATGGCGGTGAATTCTTCGATGAACGTCTTGTAATCCATTCCAT
>JAODVM010171283.1:0-14354 GCA_025400095.1 Phenganax marumi
ATTTATTTGAATAACAACGATGAAAGAGCCCTAAGATATACAGTAAGATACAGAGTTTAAAAGTGTAAATACGAGAAATACGTAAGTGTAAATACGTATCTCGCCCGCTATCTATTTGGTAAGCGTAACTAGACATAAAGTAATGTACTTGGTGTACGATGGGACGGTAATCTCTTCAAGGTGCGTTCATGCAATGGTCAAATAACAATCCGACATATCTGCAAAAGCAACATACACAGAATTCAATAAGAATGGGTCAGAACGCTATCAGTAAGAAGTGTAATGTTGCCGAGAAGAAAAAGAAGTAATGATGTTTCATAGCTGTATAGTTTTAGGTAGGTTTCACTGGAAATTATGTATCTCATTTGAATACCGTGTGTATTGGTGATTACTTAGGATTGGTGATGTTCGTGAAAGAAACAGTGTCGCTATCCAAACTCGCTTGCTGTAATATTAAACAAAATATTTAAAAAAACTAACCCGTTAAACGTATTCGAATTCTGATGTGGCCATTATTATCAACATTTTCGGTAACTTTGTACTGGCGGACATCATTTGTGAATTTTTCTTAACTGCAGCAACAATCTTTGTAGCAAGATGTTTTTTTGTTGAATTTTGATGGCACTTTAATGCCATAAGCTTCACATAACTTCAATAGTTGTGACTTCAAATAAGCTTTACATAATCCATCTTCAGCATATTCAATGATAAATCCCAAAAGTTTTCCATGACCAACCGTTTTGTTGATGCTTCGGTCGTTTAAAATCTCCTATAAATAAATTTTTGTACATAAATGTTTGACTTAAAACAGACCTTGAAGAAACTGAATGCTGTTTTCGAGGTGTGTAATATTATTTAGTAAACGCTTCTTCATATTTTGCAATGAAAATGTCTCAAAACACTTTTATTCAATGTTTTTCATTGTGTTTGTTGAGCAAGAGATTTATTGTGCCAAAATACCCAGCAGACAGAGCACATTTTTGTCTTAAACTGGTGTTTGAATGTGCAGCTGTACACTAAATGTGATGAATGTTTTAAGAATTATATTTCTGTTTATTTACTTATGATTTTTAAAAGGTAGCTATTCACTAATTATTTTTTTAGAAAAAGCCGCTTTACGGCTTTAGCAAATCATCAGATTTCGGATTGAATATCCAGCCGTGTTTGCACGTTATATAATTGCCATTTTATGATACTATATCAAAAGTGATAATATACCTCAAATGCCACTTTGTCATTTGTTAATTTCAACTTTGCCTTCCGTTGTATCACTTTTTTCTAATTCTTTTTTCTATCTTGTGACGTAGTCTGAAATCTTTTAGAAACTGGCATGCACCCATGTTAACATAGAATATAACGTCTTTCAGTATTTGATCCACGACATTCTAAAAGATACATAAAAACAGTAAATAATACTAACATAGTAGTACAATGTACATAGTTCCACGAGACCTTATCTAATAGAAACGAAATAATAAACTTAGCAAATAATCTTATTCAATCAATTTATGATATTGGTTTTTGATCGTAATCAATGTTTACATACCATTTTCATCGTATCAGCATTATCAAAACATTTCCTCCAAGCAATTTTAATAGATTCGTCTTCAGTTAGAAGTTTCATTGCAACATGAATCATGTTTTCCTTCTCTTTCTCTCGTCTCTGCATATTGAGCAGGTACACACGTTTCCCTTCCAGAGTCAAGAAGAAGTTATATGCTTCATCAGTGATATGCAGTAATCCCCTTTCTCTAAATTGCCTTGTTTGTACAACTTTGAGAGTTCCAGGATATTTGGTGTCAGTTTGTAACTTGGCAAATGGAACAATTACATTATAGTCTAGGAGTTCACACATCATTTGCTTTTCATGCACTTTCAACATAGTGGAACGATTCGAAGAGAACATGTTGGCATGAACATAACTACGATATTTAGAGAGAACCTTACGCACCGCCCATCCACCAACATATCGCAACTTTGCAAGACCAACATCACTCATTTGTTCTACATTTAAAGTAACTTCCTCGTTTTGATAGTCATCTGTAACCACTGCGCATACACGTCGCAGAAACATCAAATAAATTGAAATAGATAGTTCAATGGCTACAGTTCGTTGAGACGATGTATGTTCTTTACAGCCAAATACGGCTCCAACGTAAATTGAAAAGTCTTTACTTGTAAACTATGCGTGCAACCCAGCAGTAGCTTTCGTGAAACTCTGTCAACCAAGGTTACAAAAACTTTCACCGTCATTCTCAACGATGTGATCACGAATAATAGTAAAGACTTGATACCAAATTATGGATACAAAAGCTCGTAACTGCGAACCCTTTTCCTCTTTTAAAATACAAGAAATGGCATTGTTTTTATTGTTCGTAAATTCGGTTATATGTGGGCCTGTGTATTCAAACGACTTCAGCTTTTTTATGCATTCTTCTATCGCCTCAGTTGATGGAGTTGCAAGACAACAATCATCCTTTGATAGCTGGTCAAATAATTCAGTAGAATCGAGCTCTAATGGAGTATAATTTTTGTCTTCAAAACTATCTTGTACAGACTCGTCTAACATGCCGACAGGAAAGTTAAACTGATCTTCAAACTCATCTTTAATATTATTAAATCTATCCATTACCTTAAAGAAAGTATCATCTTTTATGATCTGTTTACAACAACAAGATAGACCTCTGACTGGATCACGAAGGCTATTCGATGAACAGGCTTTGACAACTTCCGGACTTGGCGGTAATAATTGTTCAGGATGGAAGTCTAATACCTGCAAAGTATTTGGCATCTTAACTCTTGAAATGGCGACGTACATCTATCCAGGGAGATACTCTTTGGAGCAATGGACCACAGCAGCTGGTAGAGTAAGACCCTGTGATTTATGACAAGTGATCGCGTAAGCAGGAGTGATTGGAAATTGAGATATACTTCCAAGTCTACGGACATTGCAATCACTTTTGATCCAGGTTTCTCGTTTAATTTCAACCACTGCCACGTCATCAAAAGATACTAGCAGTGTATCCAAGGAACGAGTTCCAACCAATGTACCCATTGTTCCATTTCTAAGATCACTAGATTTATTCCATATCAACATGACTTTACAGTTGATCTTTAATTGAAGAAGACGTTCGCCTGGCCAGGTCATATTCAAGGACTTGTCATTTTCCCATGTTGCCTGAAAAGATAACAATTCTCCTTTGAGATTGTCAATTCTTTGCCGATTGAATAAAATTGTGGGCACCTTTTGAAAGGAAATATGGGTAGCCACATCTTCCATCTCGTTTGGTAGATCCCTGCTTAAGGTTGAGATAAATTCTTGAGTTGGCAAAGAGCATTTTCCTAATCTCAAGTCGGCAATTCTAGATAAAAAGAGTGTGTCTGTTTGTCGCATGATTTGTGTTAATGCATAGTGATGAGGTATTGCGGCAAGAAACACAGGCGAAAGAAACATGAAATTCCCATCGTTGAATAAGCTGGGGACAGGCTTTAATTGCAGAAATTCATCGACTAATACAATTTGCTTCCCACCGATTGGTTGTTGGCTAGTTTCATTCGATTGCGAGAGTTGATGATGCAGGTTGTTGACAAGCTCAAGAATCCTTTGGCTAGACATACTCGCTTCATCCCAAATAATGATATCTGCCTCACTCACTCTTTTGCGAAGCAATGGATCTCGCATGGCACGAGCTGCTACCTGCTTCCACGGAAGAGTACTTGTTCCTAATCCATACCAAGAGTGAACCGTGGTAGCGACACCTTTTTCTTCAAAAGTGCAAGATATTCCGCTTGAACACACAACATCTATTTTCTTGCCAGCCTCTTTGGAATTCTGCATTATTCGCATGACTACTTCACTTTTTCCTACACCAGCTTGACCAGTAATTAGAACATTATGTCCTTCCTTTACAATTTCAACGATTTGCGACTGCTCTCTATTGAGCTCAATTCTATATACAGAAGAAAGTAACGAACACCAAGGAAAAAATTTTTTTTGTTTATAACACGACTTTTAACGCAACATATTGTCAAACATTTAGACGTTTTAATAGGCCCTTTGCCTAAAAAAGTAGACAAAAGTATTACTACATGCAAGAACATGCATACCCTGAAAATAAGTCGACTTAAGGCCTGTTCAAACGAAGCCAACATCGTCCAACATTGTTGGCCCAACAATGTTGGATGAATGTTGGATAATAGAGACCTTTAGCTTGGCGTTCACAGAAAACCAATAACCACAAACGGCAAACTTCAAATCATATTGGCAAGATGATTTCTATAGGTTTTCGAAGATAAAATATGTCGTTGCATCAAACTAAAACTTGACTTAACTACTTAGATGACTTATGAGTTTAAACCAACTATGAAATGCAATTTAAAGTTTGCCGTTTGCGGTTAGCGGTTTGCCGTAAAGGGGATGCTAAAGGTCTCTAATGTTGGCTTAACCTGTTCAAACGACAGCAACAAATTTTTAAATATAAAGTATAAAAATGAACTCAAATCAGGTAAGGGAGTATGAACAATGGAAACAGAGAAAATGTCTTGCGGTTGTGGCGCTTATGTGTTCTGGTTTACTCGAGTAAATCCATGGAAATGATGCAGACATCACGTGTACACGTCAAATGTTGCAAAATGTTGGACGAAAATTTTAAGCAAATTTTAATTCAAGGCAACATTTTCCAACATTATCCAATATCATCCAACATAGTGTTCAAACGAGGCAAACATGTTGCATTCAACAATGTTGGATAATGCTGGGCCAACATGTTGCATTCATTTTGACAGGCCTTTACAGGCACTGAAGTCCATGTATGACGGAATGTTCTGGAAAAGATTGCCAAAATGGCTGGTCGTATTGATAATATTCCCAGGCCATCACACAGAAATAATTATAAACACGAGGATAATTGGTAAACTGTAAAAGGCCATGAGCATAAATGCTAATAATTTTAATTCTAATGATAATGAATACTTACATTTTGACGAAACTTAATGATTCGTATGCAAAACACATGGCCCCGTCCAACAGTGGGAAAATCCCGATGATGAATATTTATATTTAGTTGGTGATGTGTCCCCCCCCCAACAAAATTCATGTTTGTGGGAAAAACCGTTGTGTGTAGGTCGCGTAGTCGCGAGAACTATGGTCAAGCATGGCGTAAAATTTTAATTTTGAAATATACGGAAATGATTTGGTTCTTTCGTCTCGAAAAGAAATTGCCATGTGAGAAAAGCTGTATTCGTTGGAAAGAGCAATCATCGTGCAATCGCCTGGTGTAATTTAAATGGTCGAGCAAAGATGTTGGGTGAAACTATTGATGTTTTATTACGGGCATGTCTTCGCAGAGTGGCCTACCTTGTTATTTTATTGGGAGAGCTTGCGCGCCGCCGATCGTGCCAAGTTGCGCTACAATTGAAAAAGCTTTGTAAAAGTATTTATTCACCTAATATGTAATCAGACACAAGAAAATACTTCACTTATATCAGAAAAGTTGATTTTATTTACAAACTATATCGTTACTAAGGAGAAACTACAGCGAATTCTTGGTATTAATTCATCTCATTATATATTCACAAATTAACCAAAGTATAACAAACACGCCGCATTTGGGCTGCCTGTGTTCTACATGATTACATAGCTCTTCCTTTAGCAAGTAAATCTTCATGTTTGGCATTTGAATTCTCATTTTCAGCTAGTAAATCTTTTTTTCTAGCATATACATCTGAAACTTTTACTTGTTTTGTTCTGGCCATTTTTTTTTTCATTTCTTTGTACAAATCTTTGACTTTCATTTCCAGATTCTGACAAGTTTTCTTCAATTCTTCTAGCTGATCATGAGCTATGTGGGTGTTGTGGTTGATTTCTGGTCTAGGACTTCTATAGTCCATGTGTTTGGCTTGCTAGTTTCCTTACTTAGTTGTTAACACAAAGACTGAGTTCCTCTTCAAATGTAATTGCAAAAAATATCCAGGAATACAACTGTCTACCAGCTCAACATAGGCAAATTTACTAGCATAATTTGATGTTGCCACAATATGGCACCAAGACCTCCACAACAGGTATGGAATACTCACTTTGAATATGACATGCTTTACTGCAGATTTTTAGCCATAAGTTAATGATGGAGTTTTTATGCCAAATTTCCATAGCAAATTTGTGCCAGATCGAGGTATAACTGCCATAGCGTTTAAACTACTAAAGACGGCAAGCTTACTGATTTATTTCATTCACTTGGTTTCCAGAAAATAACTTGTAATTAAATCATAGTTGCACAACAGTAAACAAAAATCATTGGTTGAAAATTGTCACTCAAGATCTAATTCTGGGCAATTTCCAAGCTAAGATCTTGGTGTTTATTTTTAGGGATTTGAAGTTACACTAATACTGTACAGCTGGAAACGCAATGGGGTAGCCTAGAAACTTGTAGTTCACTAGAATATAATAAGGCTGGTGAAGGAGAAATGAACAAAATAGTGCAATGTCGACAACAGTCGCACCATCTCGGTACAAACTACGTCAAGATGAGAACGTTAAAAAGCGCCTTTTTTTGAAGCAATTGGAAGCGCATTATATGACCAAAGAATCGAGTTAAGCTTTCCTGAAATAATGGTATTGTTTTTTCTTATAAAGTTCAGATGTTCACAACATGGATACATCTTATGAAAGTAGGCTTGGTTTAAGCATGAAAATTCTCTATGTAGATCAATAACAGCATGTGAATATGCTATAGGGACACAAAAATTCTATACTAGAGAGTTTTAGGTTGACGTTTACAGCAAACCGCTAACTGCTAACGGCAAACTTGAAATCACATTTGATTGTAGTATCAACAGTTTTCTAGAGCGAATTAGCCAAAACACACTTCACAGTTCATTATATAGGTTCCTGTAACATTGAACAACTGACACAGTTGACTTTAAAATGCGATTTAAACTTTGCCGTTTGCCATCAGCGGTGCGGCGTAAACGACAATCTAAAACTCTCTATTATGGTCATTTCCCAACTCTTTCTTTGACTAGCACCTAAATACAGGAATGGCACAATCCAGTCATCGGATATTACTTGAATGGTAGAAGCGTTTAATCTGCTGGTCTAATGTATCTGTGTGTATCTGCTAGCTTCCACCAGAGACGTTTCTTTTATTAGTGCAAAGTTTCTTTGAAACTTTGCAGTTTTATGATGAGTGGCATAATTCAGATGAGTCAGGCATCAGGCATCATAGTGTAAACTTTCCGTGGGGTGTTTACAGGGTAGTTGATTTTGAGTTTCATTAACTTTTAGCAATGTATTACTTTATCAGTACTGTAAAATTTCTTGAGGCGCGATTTCATATTATTTCTATAAGTAGTCATCTTGAATTTATGCTTGTTCATCGCAAATTATAAAAAAGTAGCTATTTGTGTGTCATTTTCGCAAGCTTTATAGCAAACTATATCTTTTCCCTGGAACACGCGACTCCTGTACAAAATTCCAAATGCGCATGCGCTAATGGTACTCAGGTGTAAATATGGCGATGAAGGAAAGAGCGAAGGAGTAAGTGGATGGAGTGACCACGAGTCAAGAAAGGGACGACGTTTTCTTTAAATATTTCTGATATTTTTGATGCAACAGGCATTAGGTGTGCGGTACCGCAAGGATTAATTTTGGCCCCATTCTGTTTCATTTGTAAATTAACGTTCTGCCCAAGTGTATAGAAAGTACGAAGGCTGGCTTGTCTCCTGATGATGACATAAACTTTTCGTTTGCTAGACAAATCTTGGTGAAATCAAAACAAAGCTGAACAGAGATTTTGAAGTTGTTCAGAAATGGTCTAAAAGCGAATAATCTCAAGAAGAGCAAAATCTTATTTTCTCTTAAGCACTGTATTATTTACTGTGTACAAAGCTCTTTGTACTGCTTCGTCTAACTTAGTGTTCAACAATAATGTGCATCTGAAATTTGATGCTAGATAAGCTTTCCAGGTTGCAAAGGAGAGCAGCTCACGTTATCACTGGTCACTCCCACATACATGCTACGCGAACCCATTGACAAACATACAATTATTACATAAAAATATCACAACTAACATATTCATGTAACTATAGTGTGTAACGGTTGATAAAGGGCATCGTGGCAGATGACGACCTAGTGAAATGAAAGAAAGAAAATACCCAACATGAGATCGACAACTTACAATTCCCGTCAAAAAGTGTTGATTTTATGAGCAAAAATGCGAAGCGCCGAATTCAGCTAAAGATCTGTAAAGCAGTTTTTGTAATGGCTCGATAGTCTCAAACAACCTTTCTAGTTACCTTACTTATGTGCACAGTACTGCAGCTGGTAAACATTAGAGTCATACGTTATTTCTGGAGATGAATGTTTCTGATTTTATTCAGTAATGACATAGTGTCACTATGCTAATAAGAATAAAAAGTGCAACAAATATACGTCGTCATGAATATGGCTAGTTCAGCGAAGAGTGGCACTTTGAAGAAAGGTATTGTGTAAATTTTATTAATATGTAATTTTGAGTAGATAGGACAAACCTATAGGACGAATGGTGACTAGTTGCGTTTTTAATGTTTTGTAGGAAATTTGAAGGGTTCCAAATCATCTTCGACTAGTGGGAGACTTCCACAGCTGGAGTTTGCATCTCCTGATAAAGATAAAACTAAAGACGCTGCTTCTCGACAGCCCAGTTCCAGCGTGGAAACCTATGATTCTATTGTGGGATACATTCACAATGTTAGTCCAGACCAAGTAAGCAGGAAAGGCGCACAATATTTTTAGTTTTACATGCAAGAACAAGAACGCGCTCGCAAAGCAATCTGCTTTTCGCCTGAAAAATGTAAATTAGTAGAGAGAAAAGCAGAAAGTTGCACTCTGTGTAAAGTATCAAAATACGGTAAAAGCAAGGACACTTCTCGAGGGCAGGACGTTTTGTGGATAAACAACAACACTAGAATTGATGATGCACCGGATACAATTGTAGATTTTCCCTTCAAATCTCAAGAGGCGGTTTCCACACCGATTACAATTAAAGATTTGAAGGATGTACAAGTTAACAAACTTATCAGCGTAAAAGGATTAGTTACTTTTGGTAAGAACATGCCCGAACAAGCTGGTACTTCAGGTCTAACAAAGTTGGAAGGTTACCTTGTTGACGAAACCAATTGCATTTTGCTTACCATTTGGAATGATAACATTCAACGTATTGAAGATGGGAAATCCTACGTTTTGGAAGACTTGCGATTGAAACAGTTTCAAGGCACGAAGTATTTAACGTCAACTCCAAATTCGAAATTCAATGCCAAAAAAGAACCACTAATTATCCCTCCTAAATTGCTCGAGAATGCTACGAAAATGTTAAAGTGTAAAGAAGTGAAATGTTCTACTATTAAAACGGTCGAGATAGTGGAGTATTATTCATGTGTAAAGTGCTGCAAGAAGATTCAATCCCAGCCAGATTCGCAAGTTGGTAAATGCAAATCTTGTAATTGCCGGTTTCTGCTGCAAAACAGCAAAGAAGAATAGAATGGCTCGAGTATCAGTGAAAACAAAAAATCAGGGTCAAATTGGCCTCTACTCCAATTTTATGGAAAATCATAAAGAATTACGAGATAAAAAAAATGGTATCAAAATTACGAGATAAAAAAATGGAGTGTGAAAATTAGACTATTTATGAATTCCAAAAAATAGTATATTTAATATGTTTTATTCACTTGGTAGTTCTGTATCTTCGGTCTTTGTTTTATGGTTATAAATGTTTCGCTGCAGTAATGCCACCATTAAGTAAACTTATAAATGGTAAATGTGAGGATAATGTCTCAACTGAGGATTAAACATCTTTTTTAAGTAGCTCATCACATTTAAGCTCATCAGATAAAATATCTTGGGTTTTCGATTGCATCAAGTCTGCCTAGTGTACTAGAAATTTGGATATCAGCAGATCAGTTAGGAATTCATTGGCTTTTTGCATTTGTTTCTTTTTGTAATCAGTGTCCATTGCTGCCAACGCCAACAACCACACCATCACCCAAACCAAATCCTCCACTATTCCCACCAACTATGGTTAATGCATGCACTAGTGTATCCACTGATCAACTACAAGTGGAAGAATTACTAACTTCATTAGTATATCAAGACCCCTTCAAACATGCTGCATCAGCACATTTCGATGATGCTACCGCTACTACTAGTACTACTACTACAATCGATGTCAGTGATGTCCGTGATGTGAGTAGCTACTTCAATCAAAAAGAACAAACTCAAGTTATCAATGACAACCCGACAAACGATGTTCAGATCCAAACACAAAACAAAAGAAAGAACATGGGGAAAATGTACATAACATGTTGAAATTTTACAAGAAAAAAAGAGGTCGTCCCATCAACGATGAAACGATGATAGCGGTCTACGATGAAGATGTTGAAAGCTCGCTTAAATTACAAAGTAAAAAGTTAATAAACGGCGATATAAAATGCTTAATAGTAACCACTAACCCTGGTGATAATATTGTGTGTAATAACGAAAAAGAATTTAGAGTACACACTAACATTTCAAACTTCTACAAAAGACATTTAGAGGCCATAAGAAGCAAAAAACAAGAAATCCAATCATTTATAGAAATCATAGATGTAGCTAATAAAAGACAAAAATGTACATAATTGTAAATATAATAAAATTTTATTCCACTATTGGTGCATTTCTTTGTAACATGTATATAGTTTTATAATATTCCAGTCCCATACAAGCATAATATATATACAGCTTTTCTATGTTTGTATTAATATCAGATAAAATGCTATCCACATCTTCTTTAGATAAGATCCGTTGAAATTCAAGGTTTGAGTCATCCATAACTTTACTTGCAATACGTTCATTCAACATTCTTAAATCGTTTTCCAACTTCTGTATTTCATTATCGTAATAGTACTCCTCTAGACTAGCCATTCTAACTCGTAAAAGACCCTTATCAAAAATATCAAAAACAGCATCTTTCTCCTCATCATCATCACCCCTTAGTAGTTTCTTTAATATGGGTTTTTCTTTACACATAGAAGCAAAATCGTCAATAAATGAAGTCCCTCCTCATACTTCAACGTCCAAATTTCTCTTTAAGGCACAATATTGATCTCTAGAAAGTTTAAATAACCAGTAGTGTTTTTCTAGTTTCAGCAGCGTCATTGTGTCTCTTTGAACACCCACTTCACAATGAAAAAATATCAAATACTCCCAAACATTTATAGCAAGATTTTCGAGATTTTTTACAAGATTTTTGCAAGATTTACAATATTTTTTACAAGATTTACAATATTTTTGCAAGATTTACACAGATACGCAACGCACATGCATCAATGCATCTGGTGATGGTGGGGGGTAGGGGGTTGTGTAGGAGAGGGTGGGGGGGTTAATTCATCCCACATTCGTTTGAGCAGAACATAATATTTCTTTAAAGCATTAATATACGCATCACCCAAATACAAATATGTATACACCTTTTCGTTATTAGTAGATAAATCAAACAAGATTCTATCCATCAACAAGTCAATCTCAATATTACCTTTTAATTCAACTTGTCAAATACTAAATCACTTGCTATTTTACTATCAATAAGTTTATTGGGTTCCCATAATTCTTTTTCCAGACGAATTATCTCTTCGTTTCCCACATAAAAATGTCTCAAATCTTCTCTTGTCATCTCATGCAAAAAATCCTTTTTTATGGTATCATCTAGGCTCTTCAAACTAGCATATTTATTCATGCAAGCATCATAATCATCTGAAAAAGAAATACCAACTCGTTCTTCTTCTTTCAAATTATCCCTATATTCAAATATTGAGTTCTTGATAACTTAAACAAAAAAAAATACTTATGTTTCAAATAATCAACATAAGAAAACGCATCCGTCCTATCCAGCACAACCATCTTTTCCAACGTTTCAGCGTATAATGATTACCATCTAAGATTCCTTTCATTTTCTCTAATAAAATGGAAACACACACGCATATCGAATTTCGTTCCAATGTGATTGGTTCATTATAAAACATCATTTCCTCCTCACATTATAAATACTTGCGCATTTTGAAAATTTTAAATTTAGAATTTTGACAATCGTGTTCCTACACAATATTCAATTTGTAGGGTTTGCATGCTAAAATGTTTTAGGGAGGATGTATAATTAAGGGGCCCTCCTAACTATTTCAGCCGAGGGCGCATTGCTAAAGATCTACGCCACTGCATTTGTGATGGCTATGACTGGAACAGCCTGCCAGACATCGGCAACCCAGTGGCAACCGTCAGTGTACATCAATCAACCAGGAACATGGTATCTATAAAGTAACCAGGGTTTCCTGTTTAAGCAATAGCTATGAAGGTAACACACACTGTCATAAATTATTATGCGTGGAGCTAAAAATGACAAGTGCACACAACATCAAGGTAAGACTGAGTTACGTTTTACGTTTTAGAAGACTTAAATGGGATTTAAAGCTTTCTTTGTTCAAAAAGGATCGCCCATTCTAATAGCTCTCGGATTTGAAATTCCAGTAAAGTCCGACATAGAGTACTACAAAATGCAGTACAACTCTAGAAATGCATACACCATGAGGATAAAATATCGTAAATATGCCAGGAAGGAAAAGTGAGTGGCAGGTGTTTCTTGGTGTAGATATCTTCTTTTTGTTGCGCAGTGTTGGCGAGGTAAAAGTTATGAGGACATCTATGAGGTAGATTAGGGGAAAAGCACATTTCATTGACTTCCATAGCTAGGGCACAGGACACAGGCGACTGAGGATTGGCACTGTCAGGGAATGGGCCAAGAGACTCTCAGCAACTCTTCAAACATCGGATGCCATGCCCATGGCAGAACTAAAGGGCTTAGGTTATAAATGGCTGTGAAAACAATTGGGCACTCTTCATGGAGGACGTGCCACTTAACAGCTCTGTAACTTGGATACGGAGATCCTTCTTTGGTCTGCAACAACAACATGTGGTCGCAGACCTGTGTTCGGTAACGGTGATTTAAGGTAATCAGATGTTTTGCGCTTGCAGTATATGTAAGCAGCTTTCATTATATCAGGAAACTGTTTCCTGGAAAAAAATATATACCATAATTGTAAGTCAGATAGTTTTCATTCAAATATTACTGTAAATTCCTCTCTTGAAAATTTAAGATTTCATATTGTCATATGCAGTACCTTGTGCAACAGCTTCAAAATCAATCAAACAAATTCAAGATGGATGTAAGATAAAACAAACTCACTGTTGGGCATTACCTGCAATGGCCCATATTGCCAACATTTGCATTACAGAATGATAAGAACGACATTAAAGTTTCAAAATGTGCTGCTGCAGATTTCATTTTACATACTTCTATACCACCAGAGACAACATTTACAATAACAGACAGTTTTCTTGCATTGCGACACTTTTCCTTTAACATATTTTCTAGTGGTTTGGCATGGAATTGTCCACCACTTCTTGTTTTACTGCAGCTGAAATGCTCACAACATGCATTTTTAAAACTGTACCATTCCTGGTTTGATCCATCCATGAACTGGTCAGTTTTTTGTTTGTTGTAACACATCCTTGACCAAATGATCCATTTATTGTTGAGCTACAACAAATGTAATAGAGAAAAATAGCATTACTAAGCAAGTAGTATTCTGTACATAGTCCATTCTGAGAGAAAGGATGTATCCATCAAGACATACAGCATATGCAACAGCTATAATAGTTAGAAAGAAAGTGTGTCTTACATTTTCATCAGTGGACTGACTTAAATGAGTTCACTGCATGGAATACAAGTTATACATGAACAATTGTCTTGGAAATCAATTTTTAGGTTTTCTTGTCTACAAAGCTCCAACAAGTTTTTTGCTTTCTTAATTTCATCAATCTCTGCCATCTTGCATGCATTGAATAAAATAAACATGATACTTCATGTAATAATGTTTAAATTCACTTATCTTAGTTTTTGAAAGGTGAAGTATGCATTGTCTGTGTAACAAGCTGCAGAGCGTTACTAAAATACGATATACATAATAGCATAACTGTATTTGAAAGCAGTACAATTACACAGAAAGACCAGAAAGGAATGGCACTCATTACTGAATTAATTTGGCACTACTTCCAGTACGCACTCACGTGCACTTGCCAGGCAGTTGCCACACTTTTGCGCACTGCACACTTGAATTTTCGTCTGTGCACACTCGAGATATTGTTGAAACTGCCATACTTTCCACCCTGGTCTCTGCATGAAATACCGTATTTACTCGTTTGAGCGCCGCCCCCGATTGAGCGCCGCCCTCGAATGAGCGCCGCATTTGAGATCAAAATTTTTTAAAGAGCGCCGCCCCCGAATGAGCGCCGC
>JAODVM010171394.1:0-14350 GCA_025400095.1 Phenganax marumi
TTTCTTTGACAAATTTCATTTGTGAAATATTTTTTGACCGTCTAAATTAGGAATTTTCAACAAATTTAACTTTACAAGTGCATTTGAGTAGAACTCTCATATTACTATCTACTCATTTGTTTAAAAGCTGGGTTATTGTCAAATTAAATTTGTTAAAAATTCCTAATTTACGCGATCAAAAATAATTTAACAAATGAAATTTGTCAAAGAAAATTTGGTCGTGTAAAAGGGGCTTAAAGGAACAGCACCACCCGCTGAGCGATGTGATTTAGTAGATCTAAACTTGACAAAACTTCACGAAGTTTTTCAAGTTTATTGAAACTTTAACAAGGAACGCGGCTCATCAAAATATATCATTTTTTGCCGTTTTAATTTAAGATCGGATGACGAGCGTTTGAAAAATGCGACAGCAAAAAGTAACCCTTGAGAGTGGAAAAAATTTCTCTTGTACTTTGGTATAGTTTATCATGGTGGCCTTTCTCTCGCAGATAGCTTGTGGCTGACATGATTCATCATCATTCTCTTTGATTTTCTTGAAGAGATTTCATTTCGTGTATGGTTGTGTGGCGGCTCGATGGAAATAATGCCTTGTTCGAGAGTTGGTCATGTTTTTCGTAACAGGCATCCGTACGACTTCCCTGGCGGAAGTATGAACGTGTTTCAAAAGTAAGAAAAGATTTGATGTAGAACAATAGAACAATTTATTATCACTGCAGAAAATCAGTTGAAGACACTATTGAATAGAGTGTCAAAACGTTAGGTCATAAACTGTAGCTTCTTTTAAAGTTACATTATTATTATTATCATTATTTTTATTATTATATTAATGTTATTATTATTACTTGCACAACAACGTTGAACGAAAGAAATCTGAATATTTACATCAAATTGACTTTATCCGTTCAATTTATAAATTTATCGATTAGTTCTGTTGGTGTACAAAGAATGCTTCACTTTTGTAAAAATGTTAGATAATCTGTAGGCTTGGATAAAAAGCACCAACACTACTGCGTAACAAAAATGATGTCCATTGCAATTAGAACAACGTACTATATTTTTTGCTGTGGAAACAAAGAGTGGACCAGTACTCAACTATTAAACTTTTAATATCTTTCTGTAATCTTTATGTGATTGTAAGTGGTTTGTAACAAGTAAAATATTAGATTGCAATAAGTTACCTAAAAAGTGAGATTTACAATTGTACATACAAGAAAAATTGTAGTAACGTTTGCATTATTGTCATTATTATATAATATTATTATCATTTAATATGTTACTATATAGTCATCTAATATGTTGATATAGCGACAATATGTTACTACAACTGGCTCCAGTAAACTCATTTAAAAAGTTGTGGTGATTTTGTTTTCAGGAATAGTAGACGGGCGGCAGAAGTATGGTTAGATAACTATAAGAAATTTTATTACGCTGCAGTACCTTACGCCGAAAACGTCGCTTTTGGAGAGTAAGTTTTGAAAAACTCTTTTATATTTTTTCAAGTTGGCAAATGATGTGACGCAAACACTACGACGTCTACTGTTGACTAATGGTAGACTACCAATATTTGTTTCACTGTTTATGGTATGATGTTATCATATTGTATAATTTATAAAGAGAGTGCTAATAATATCATAAAAATATCTGGGTAGTCGCATTTCTGTGGAGTAGAATTCGTCGCGTTTGGTGGAAAAACTATATTTTCTCGATAGTACAACGTTTAACCATAAGTAAAAGAATAATTCAGGTTTGAAATGTTGCCGAAGCTCTGACTTTAAATTTTAAAAAGTTCATTATTGGTAATTCAACGTTTAACCGTATCTATAACAATGCCTCGCGTTTAAAATGTTACCAAAACTCAGACTTGGGAATATAAAATATTTTATTTCTCGAGAATTTAACGTTTAACCATATCTAAAACTATAGCTCAGATTTAAAATGTTGCCGAAAGTTTGTTTCCACTTTAAAATCGTGAGAAAGAAGGCGTTTTATAGAAATAACCGCTTCCCCTTCTTTCGTATTCTGAATACAACTATACCATGATGCTCTTCGGACATGTAATGGCATAGCTCCCCCAAGTTGTATTCAACTTAAAAAGGGGGAACCGACTGTTCGACTAGAATGCGCCGTCTAACCAGGCCTTAGTAAACTCATTTCTTTTTCAGCATTCGCGAAAGATTGGAATTAAAAATAAAGTTGGGTTGTAAACCATTTAGATGGTACGTTGAGAATGTTTATCCTGAATTGAGGTAAGAAATTTGAAGTTATAAGTTAGTCAATGTTTCTGGAATTTCAAAGACAGCCTGGTTCACTTTAGATGTCTAATTTGCCGATTGAGAGTTCCGCACAAGCGAGCAATTTTTTCCGGCGTTTTATTTGCTCTTGTGTAGGACAAAAAATGGCAGGTTTTCCCTTGACAAAAGGCCTTGTTCAAAAGCTAGTTATGCCCTCTTAAAAGTACTTGCGTATCTATGCGGCCGTCAAGAAAAACTTGTTCATCATACACAAGAGCAAGTGAGCTCGTCAAGAAACTTGTCAAAGAAAATTTTTTAGTTGTGCATACGAGCTAGTGTACTCGTCGAGAAATCTTTCAAGGAAAAGTTGATATATGATATGATATGATATGATATGATATGATATGATATGATATGATATAATATGATATATATGATATGACATGATATATGACGTGTGTGATATGATATGATATGATATGATATGATACTTTATTAGTTATCCCTGCAAGGGCTTTTCATAACTAATTCAAAATTCAGTGCAATTATATTGTGTTTACTACGTCTATGTGCATATTTGCTCGTCTTGATGGGGCTCAAGAAACTATATGCGCAGAAAGGTGGCCATCCCGGTTTACGTAACGTGTTATTTCTCCAGAGTACCAAAGGAAGAGGATGTTCAAGCGTTTGGTGAGATTAAACAGGGAGAGAGCTGTGTGGATACATTGGGACATAACAGTGTTGGGGGGAGTGTGGGTTTGTTTCGTTGTCATGACGCTGGCGGTAACCAGGTAAGGTCCAATCACTGATCTCAAGAGCAAACTGGATAGTTTAATGTTAACATTCTATGTTATATGTCAACAGGATTGGTCATTTACGAAGCACGGACAGCTCAAACACGATGAACTTTGTTTAGCTGTGAAAATAGGTCGAATCAATGAGGTTGTGAGATTTCAACCTTGCTTAGAGAATCACCCTAATCAGGTATTGCGTAAGATATTCACAGGTTTGTTTCATCTTTCTACGCTTTCAACGTTCGCAGGAAATTAACGCTATATGCGCTGGTTCTTTTTACTAATGCGACATGTCGTGTAATACTTCGAAAGTGAGAGAGTGGACCTCACCGAGATTTCCAAAATGCGAGAAGGATTTTTGAGGAAGCGAGGTCGTTGAAATCCCTGGGCCGGTTGGACGAAGCCCGTTTAGCTTAAACGGTGGATAAGCTCAAAATAGAAATCATATTTATGTACTCCTTGTACAGCCAAACTAAATGTTTTCTAAATAAATAAAATAATTTGGTATCTAACTATCGATTCAGCTCATAAGATTGGCTTCAATATATTTACAAAATGCGAGGAAGCGTTTTAGATTCTGGCTTACCACCGCTTAAGCTAAACGGTCTTCGTACAACCGGCCCCCGGTTAACTGTCGAACTCGAGTATGAGAATTGATCAGTTTTGCAATTTAATGATACTAGCTCCTTGAAAATATTTCCAACTCGATAGAAACAATTGAAGACAATAGCACCTCGAAAGTATTCCAGTAGTATTAGAAGTTTACTCCTAGTTTTTCAAGATACTGTTTAAAGTGTGTATTTTTTCCCATTATTAGTGTGCTTTATTCCATTCCATCGATAGTAATGTTGTGATTTATTTCAGCATTGGGTCTTGACAGGAGAACAACAATTGCGTTTTAAAGGCTCAAACTTTTGTTTGGACAGTCGAAGTCACCAAGAGAAAGGTCTTATTTTGGTCAAATGTGTAGAAGGCGTCGCCAGCCAACTATGGACGTTCGGCGTTAAATTATAGCTTATTTATATCAATTATCAATTTTTTACTCATAGAGGCTGTCAGGCTTTGGAGTGAGTTGGTATTATTTTTCGTTCAGGAAAAACCGCGTATGCACCGCGCAGTGCATTAGCAACACAGTATCGCCGCCCTTGTTTAGGCCAGTAGTAAATGAGCTGAAATTCAGCGAGCGTCGTAACGCGAATTTTAAAATTCATGACTTGACATTTCGACACTTCATGGGTCGTAACTTTTAATAGTTTGCTTTGGTAAGGTACCAGAGTTTTGTTAAACAAGAGGAGAAATCATGTGTGATATGATGGTAGTTGCTGTGATATTGCTGTTTACATCGATTTGCAGTCACAATTTTACAAGAGGCAATAGCAAAATGGCTATAACAGCCCAAATGCTCAACTTTTTTATCCTTTCTGTAAACCAAATTGAGATGTTTCAAGGCCTGTTTCGAATTGTTGAACTTTTTATGTGGCAACGCAAACGAAAATATTAGCCTATGAGAAGTTTTTACGTAACACTGGCATATGCAAGCCATTTAAAGTTGGGTTGTGTGTGAATTAGATGCAAACTATATTTATAATGCGAGCCAGTAGTATCATAGTATGAGCAATGAACAAGGTAGAGTAAGAATACGGAACCTTTTTATGCCAATTTTACTATACCGCACTAGTTAGAAAAAGTTTCAAATCGTTTGTTCTAAATTCTCGCAATAATTTTGCAACATATGTATAATAAAAATCTGCAAAAATCGTGCATGTTTTAGTGCTACATACATCGTATTACAATGAATTCAAACGTTCACTTCAAAGTGTTGCGCACATACAAAAGAACACTTTTAGTTATCTGGAGAAAGCAATGTGCGACGCGGATTCCCATCTCCCCTTTCGTCGGTGAACATTTCTTTGTCAAACTACAGATTATCAGAACAATCAGGCGGTTTCGTCTCGGCGTTCGACTCGTTTCTACATTGCTGTAAGTACTTGTCCATGTCAAAATGTCCATTCTCTCTTACGAACACCGGCTTGTCGTTTTGGCGATCTTCATCGAGTCTGCTTGCTTCTGAATTCGCAGCTATTTCCAGAGGTTTGATAGCAATCAAATGCTTCACGGCGTTTAACTGCCCGTTTACGGACGGAGTATTCTTATGAATTACAGTCTTATGAAGTTTTGTTAATCCTAAAGCCTTTAATGTTCTTTTCTCCCAGTAGGGCCGTCCAATTCCACTCCGAACCAACGAAACGGCGAACAGTTTTGGAATATTGCCTGCTTTCGAAGCGGCCATCTTGAAAACCGAGCGAGAAGGAAGTCTGGGTATGAAAGCAGCCAACTGAAATGACTGAAATTTCCTAAAATCAAAACCCAATGATCAAAACCTACAGAATTCCTCAGATTTAAAAACATCTTTGCCTTTCATTTTGTGACAGCATAGATTATTATATTTGGACCTTTTCTGTTCAGTGATAGATATACGGATGACGTCAGAACGTTGGTAGGAACAAAAAAAAGAATTGGTAAAAAAAAATCGAGTTAGAATTTATGTATATAGTACAATTTCTCAAGCAAGGACCCTCTGCCTCTTTAGTAGTGTAATAAAGGGTCTTCAAGGCAAAATATTTCTTAACATTTTAGATGTCAACTTGTAACGCCGAGCCAGAAGAAAGCCTAGGTACAAGAGTGAATCCAGTGAGTGAATCTGATTGGTTAAAAAAAACCTTCCCTTGAATCTTTGCGATCGTGAAGACTCGCGGTGATTTCAGGTGATTTTTTGGAAGTTTTGAAAAATATTCAAAAAATTCAATTTACTCGTTAAAAACGCTGAATTCGAGCATTTTAAATTATGGTATGAAAACGGCATTTATTTTTAATCCGAAATATGATGTTTTCAAAACATTTTGCGAGGTTTTTGACTGTGTTTACGGCGTGTTTTGCAACGGAACAAACTTGTAAATGGAAAATGGACATTTTGGAAATGGTGAACGAAGGTCATGAATTTGCCGCTGAATTTCAACTTCACGAAAACGCTATTCGTGTCGGTAACTCGTATTTTGTGAGGCTTCGCATTTCTTGTGAAAACCAGGTATGAAAATTCTTTTACAAATGGGGAAAACGTTTTCAGCAGACAGCGCTTGTCATGAACGAAGAAATGAGAGAATTTTATATATTTAAAGGGTTGATGTAAACTGTTTAAGACTGAAAATACAGAATTAGAAAGTCTGCAAGTTAGTTCCACTTCATTACTTTATGGAGGATATTTTGTTGGCAGGCAAACGACTAAAAAACTAAGATACAAACAAACGGCCAAACATACAAACAAACAAATGATTTATAAATAAGCATATCAACAAGAAACCAAATAGAAACGGAAAAACAAACAGACAACGATAAAGACAAACAAACAAACGGATGAGCAAAAGGACAACAAATGGAACAACAAACAGACAGACACACAAACAAACAACAAAACAGATTTTAAAAATTAGGCAAACTCAACAGATAGCAAGCAGACAACAAACCAACCAACCAAGGAAATATACAGACAGACAAGCAGACAAACAGCCAGACACGCACAACTAGGTAACCAAACAGACAAACGGACACACAACCAAACAGGCAACTAAGACAGAACAAAGCAGCGTTTGTTTTGTCTTTTTTAAACGACAAAACCAAAAAATGAAATAAGTTTGTTGAAATTGTGACAGTAAGTTGACTTTATCCTTTGCAGGTGAATTCTTTCTTGGCAAGATCATTGGTTTTGACAGGTTACACGCCAATAATAAAGTTAGAGATCAGTGGCTATGGTCTAGACGGTGTTACGAACGTAACCAAAGTCTTGTATGGTGAAGGAGTTTTAGTTCAGTTTCGACAAACATCTGTTAGCCTTGAAGGAAACTTCCTATTTTTGTAAGTATTGTGTGGAAAACTGATTCCAGATTGTCTTTATTAGCTTTCCTATTCTTAGTAGAAATGTGAAAGGCTAGGTATAATATGCAAAGATCAGAGTCGAAAATAACAATTTATTATTAGAACCTAACGTCTCGCCTTGAACGTGACTTGCTTCAGCACAGGTTAATGGCAAAACCTTAGCTTGGAATAATAAACAATTATTCGCCGAAGGCGAGGTGAATATCGCTGAACAAAAACCGAGACGAGGTCGAAGTTTTTATTCAGTGATATTCACCGAGACTGAGGCGAACAATTGTTATAGTATAATTACAAAATTTTGTCGCTTCTTTCGTTCTTTTAGGTACAGCATTTTCTTTAAAATTTCTTATTTCTTCATCGGTTAATGTGACAAAACGACCCTGTCGCTATTTCGAAAAACCGCTTAGGTGATTATCGTGTAATAATCGGAGGTCGCTTGACCAATCAGTGGCCACGATTTTCGTTAATCACGTTTGCAATAATACTAAAAAATGTTGTTTTCTAGTCAAACTATCGCCAAGCTTTCCTACATCTGTTAATTATATTGGGTAACAAAGCTATATAAGCAACAGTTTGAGGATACACCTCGTATATTTATTATTGGAAAGCTTTCGGTCCGTTAACTCGGACCTTCATCAGTGCCACTAACTTGAAAAAATTCAGACGTCCTTTTTATATCACAACTGTCGTGATATGTTAACGACAGTGATGTATGTGATGTGTTATGTGACTGATGTGATATAAAAAGGACGTCAGAATTTTTTCAAGTTAGTTGCACTGATGAAGGTCCAGGTTAACGAACCGAAAGCTTTGCAATAATAAATATACGTGGTGTATCCTAAAACTGTTGCTTATATTGTTGTTTGTGCCATACAAAATTATAAAAATCTTACAACAAAGCCATGTCACATGTTACGAAAATTTTCCTTCAAATCCCATCTACAATGTCGTGATTAATAACCTTCGCTTGTATTCCTTTTTTGTCCCCTGCTTTATTCGATCGAAAAAAATTGTCCATGAGTTACGAGAAATATAGATTCACCAGACTTCTGAGAAATTTCTATACCCAAAACAAACAGTTTTTTAGTGGCGAAATGTCCTACTTTTTGACTCAAACAACTGCACAACCATGTCTATAAATACTTTCTGTCTTACTGAAGGAACGACAGCATGGCAACATCAAGTCAAGGACAAACAAACTGCACTGGTGGTGGAATGAATGACAATCAGGAATCCATCTTATTTGAAAACGATGAAAACTTGTTCACACCACATTGCAATGAAACTCATATGTGTGATGTAGCATGGCTGGTTCCTCTCACAGTTGAAGACTCTAACGTCTTGATCCAATGCTCGCTGACAAATCCTCATGAAATTCAAGACGCGAGGTTGGCTCACTGATCTAAATTCCTCCATAGTTCTGTTTGAGCTAGGCCCCGTTTCTATAAGCTGTTTTCTACACAACATATACACACAAATATAACGAAATAGTTGATGTTCGCTGGTATAAATATTTTTTTGCGCGAGTGAGAACTCGTGCATGGAATGTATAACGATGTACATGAACCGAGTCTTTTTATAATACTTCGATGTTTGGCTATTCGCAATTTATAAAGGCCGAAAAAGTATACAAATCGATTTTGAACAACAAATTTAGAAGGGAATTTTTGAAAACTTATAATTAACAAAGCTAAAGTTTTTTGCCGAGCTAAAATATATTTTAGCTCGGCAAATTTATCATTTTAGCTCGCAAAATACATCGCAATGCTCGCTAAAATTAATATAATATATATTTTTATAAAATAAATACAATAGTTTTGCCTTACCCAAAGTCGTCCACTACGCGGTATTTCATCCAGAGGGAATATATCCATCAATAACCATCTATCATTCTCATGGGCGAATGATAGATAGAAGAATGGTTAATGATAGATCTATTCATGATAGTTGATGATAGTTTTTTTCATGCAAAATATTGTGGTTCAAGATATTCTTGCAATTTTGGTCAATGGTGAGGTTTTTGGCTGAGTTATGCAGTCTTTAAGCGCGGTTGGCTTGTCAAAAATACCTTTTTTTAGTTTGATGGTACATTCTCGTGGACGTCGTGAGCCAAACGAGATTGGAGAGAGAATTACAGTTTTACCTGATGGAGTTAGCGTTGATGAAACTTTAATTATCAATAATATGCCATTACACATGCCTTTCTGGCTGGTTCAAGGTTTTGGAGATGCCGAGTATTGCTTTTTTACGGATTCTGAATTCGAAAGATTTTTCGCTATTAAGGTATTGACAGAATAAATATAATAGCAAGGAAGTATGGCGCTAGTTGATTCTCGCTACTTGATTTTTCACATAGGAGATATTTTCTGTAACTTTATTTTAATCGAAGTACAAAATACCGAAACAGGAATACTTCATGTACGTAAAAACAATGAGAACATCGATTGCTGATGTTTGGGACAATACGGGAATTTTAAGAAAATTACGTGAAGGAGGCCCCTTTGAATACGACACAAAAATTTTCCAATTTTTTAAATCATGATGATCCGGCATAAAAATGACTTTTTTGGGCAAGCATATCGCTTGCTGCTGCCTGGGGCAAATTTAGGATGGTGTAAGACAACATTGGAGATTTTAATAGAGTTTCGTGGAAAAACTTGGGCAAAAGAACATAGCTAGGTACCATTTGAAGAAAACAAATCCTGTTTATGCGATGAAAGTTGAAAGTAGTCCTGTTTTTCTATAGGTCTATAATATCAGTCAATCTGGGATCTCCAAAGTGTGTTCAGAACCTTGCTCTTCGACTAGAATTACAGGATCTTTGCTTCTTTATGATAGAGTTTTGTTGTCTACATGTGTAAGTCATCAAAAAGAGTATTGTATATTGTTTAGTAAAAGATATCCATGAATAAAACTACAAAGACTGCGACTGCGAAGGTAGTATTTTATGATCTGTTTAGCAGCTTTCCTCGAATTGACATCCCTCTCGAATAAAAGCTCTCTCGATAGCGCTCCCCCCCTCAAATACGCAATTCTTTCACAATCAGATAAGGCCCGTTTACGCGGGCGATTTTTGCTGCGATTTTTCTCCTTCTAGCGTATGTGATCGAGTAAGTTGACTGGCAAGTGCATTACCAAGATTGTTGGACCAAGTATATTCGCCAGTTATCTACTCTATCGCATCGTTCAACAGGCGAAAAGTCGCAGCAAAAAATTCGCCCGTGTAAACGGGCCTATAGTCTTTTGCAGTTGTCTTGAAAACGATTCTCATGTTCCTGACATAATTTTGTATATTTTCTAACAAGCAAACCCGCTATTTTGTACATTTTGTAGTAAGCTCCTTCCTCGAATAAACGCCTCCTTTTTAGGCTCTTGAGAAGTTTGGACTTCTTCAAACTAAGTGCGATGATTATTTATACTTGATAGTTCTTCCTTAAATTTCTTTGATATCTTTTGATATCTTTGATATCTTTTTTAGTTCGGTGTGCAGGAACTTCGAAAAGAAGAAAGCCTTAATTCTTGTACGCACACGTTCGTTGCTAATCTACCTGCGTAGAGTGTAGTGATCGCTTCAAGGCGGTTTTCCACTACGCGAATTTGTTTGAGCGAAAAATAAATCTAGCGACATGATTAGCTTGCTTTTGACTTTTCGCGGGGAATTATTTTGCCAACCAATCACGTTGCTAGATTTATGTTTCGCTCGAAAAATTCCGCCTATAGTGGACAACAGGCTTTACCTGGGGCTCGTTGTGCGAAGCCCGTTTGGCTTAATCGGTGGTCTAGCCAGAATTTTAAAACACTTCCCCATGTCTTGTGGATGTTTTGAATCCAGTCGTATGTGCTAAACCTTTGGTCATGCAGATACATAATTATTGCATTCAGTGAAAAAACTTTCAGTTTGCTTCCACGAGGAACACTTAAATATGATATCTATTTTGTGCTTATCCGCCGTTTAACGCTAAACGGGCTTCGTGCTATACTGGCCGCAGTGCAGCACATTTTTAAGCTGTTTTCAACTTTTTGAATCAATATCAGTTCTCATGCAGTATTTGAAAAGAAAAGCTATTTCCTTGTAGACAAGTCTAAGTTGATTCTACGGCGATGCATTCGTAAAATGGTAGCACCACCACAATACTTTCCTGGGGTCATCAAAATCCTTGCCTTGGAAGAATCCTCGCCCAAAGTGTTTGAATCTAATGACATTTCATCAGGTAACAGTTCATTAAAGATTATAAGGTTTCTTATCGAGCCATTTCTTGACGCAATGTACTGTATCTTATTTAAATTATTCACAGTTTCTAAATGCCAATTTTTTCCAGGAACTTCACTGCAGTTTCTTGAATTAAAAGATGAAAAGAATAGGTCGTTATGCGAATTTCTTGCGCTGGTTCTTGGGCAAGGAGGTAAGGGACAGAATTTTCACATTCAATCTAATAATGTCAGCAGTACTGCAGAGAATTTGTAAAGTAAACCAATAACGTATTGATATACACGGCCGTTGCAATTTGGGGGGAAAGGGATAAAGTTTCTTTAAAAATAAAGCTTTGATCCACAGTAGCTATACTAAAGCAAGCCTAGAAGCGACTTTCTCACGAAACTGTAAATTTTTAGTCACAAGAGAAGTTCAAGTATATTGTACTGATACTAAAACTCAAACTTTGAATGTCCTTGAATTATTCACAAGTAAAAAAGTTATTTCTATTTGCCCCCCTGGAGTCGCCAACTGGCGGGCCCCTGGCTGTAGCCCAGTTAGCCCCCCCCCTTAATCCGTTGCTGTGTATTCCCCTGGTTTAGCTAGGCAAAAAAAGATACATCATGTTTTTACCCTACGCAACGCCATTTATCTGCGGGAAAAGCTGGCTCATGGCACGTTTACCCTGGTGATTTTCCCTGCGATATTTCTCCTGTTGAAGGATGTGATAGAGTAAAATAACTTACGAATATACTTGATTCCACAATTTTGCCAATGCATTCGTCAGTTAACCTACACAATCGCATACGCTAAAAGGAGAAGAATGGCTGGAAAAATCGCCCGTACAAACGGGCATTCCTGGTTACACAACATTATTCTGGTTTCTAGGTGACTGTAAAATTCATGATGCGAGTATGAATCTACTTTCGAACGCACTACACGTGTTTTTGGTGTCTTACTTCTCCAATTGTTACCTAGTGGGATATTCCAGTAAGGCACTCAAATGTACTATACATTGTCTAGAGTATAAAGTGAATGTATACCAAGGACCACATCAGCCTTCGCTATGCTTACAAATTTTCAGTCTACTTTTTCTTGCTATAGACAATCAGTGGGAACTACGCTTCAGTTTTCCATTGTCCTTATCAAATATCAGCAGAGGTTTGTAATACAGCGTACATATTTCGACCCGAGAATCAGGCTTTGAAACATTTTAAAACTTGAAACTTGCGTGCGGACAAAATAACCGCTTTTGAGCGGAAAGTGACAAAAACATTCGCATGCAATACAAAAATATATGACATAAATTGCAAACGTCGCGGGGCAATAATGAATATATTCCTCATTTTACAATACCCTCCAATCAAACTTTGCAGTTTTCTTATTTTAGGATGTTCTTTTAAGCTGTGAGGATGGAGTTGAACTTTCTTCTTGTCTAGGTTAGTCATTAGCTGGAATTGCCCATTATAGAGTATGTTTCTCTTGCATTCTAGGTGATGATAAGCACGGTGAACATTGGACATTTTTGGACTCAACGATGTCTGGAAGTTTGTCAATGTATTTGCATAGTGTGTCTTTTAGCCGGAGTACTAGCAATGACTTGTTTGTGTGGGGAAATGTTTTGCTATTCAGGTACAGTAAAAGCTACTTCCCTGTTCCGCGTTTTTACACGCACCTAAACACGTTATCCACTATAGGCGCGATTTTCCGTGCGGAATATATATCTAGCAACATGATTGGTTCGCTTCGAGGGGAAAACTGGCGAAAACCTACGACTTTTGGCAGAGTACTTGACAGACTTGTGTCTTTTGAGAAGTAGTATTTAAAGGCCGAGAGAAAGAGGACTTGACAGGGTCTTCAAGTACGACGATTTGTTCCAGTTGGAGGCGAAGCCGAGTACTGGAACAAAGTCCACCTTGATTTAAGATATTGTGCTCTCCAGGGGCCGGTTGTACGAAAGGTAGATAGCGCTATCCACTGGATGGTGGATTTTTCAACACTCGTAAAATTGGACAGAAAACGGCCAAACTTTCGTATTGGCTAACAAAATAAACTTTGTGGCTTTTAGTCTATGAACATTTATCTTAATCTTGTTCTATAACGATTGATGAGAAGTTTTATGAATGTTTTAAAAAATCACTATCCGGTGGATAGCGCTATCCACCTTTCGTACAACCGGCCCCAGATCTCTTTTTCTGTGAAGACAATGTACAACATGATGTACCAATATTGCACATTTTTCTTTTTAGTCCAAACGCAGGCAAAGATTTTCTTTGGTTTCGGGATTTCAAACTCGATTCCAACATCACTGTGTTTGTTTCTGCACGAGATGGGTCTTATGCATTTCTCACAGATATGGAACAGGTCAGTGTAGGAAAAGTATCATTGAACTAAAAATACACGGAACGCTACCTCCAATAATACTGTCTATAATCAATTGAAGCCAAATTTAACACCCCGACACGCGTGTTTACTGCTTCGCGATTCTCTCGCGGGAACACAGACTTCCTAATTGTACGTTTTTGCCGAAAAATGAATCTATTTTTTGGGCAGTTCGTTCATAAAATTAGAAAAAAACTGCGTTTGTTTTCTTCTTTGTGTTTTTTTTCTTACTTTCTGCTAAAAAGGCTTAGTAGCTTCATAAAACTTGTTTTTTGGCAACGTTTGATTCATTTTCCGAGAACGTTTATATGTTTGGTTTACGGCCGTGTTTCCCGTTGTGTGGAAAGACTAGGGCCGACTTCGGACTTTTGGTTTCAATTTTTGGCTACAAGTCAGGTAGCGTTTCATGTATTTTTAGTTCAATGAAAAGTATTGATTTCAGGGAGATTTGGGTCAGATTCTCAAACCATATCTTCAAAAACAAATGGCTTCACCGTACACAAGCTCCGTTTGGTCGTGTAAACATGAACATAAATTAATGTAAAACTATAGAACGAAGACTCCGGTCAGGTTTTTCAAACCATATCTTGATTGACTGATATGTCTCCACAGCCCCAGTTTGCATAAACACAGACAAAATAATAGAACAAGGAGTTTGGCCATTCTTCAAACCACATCTCGAATTACTGTACGTTTTCAACCGTGCACAGGGTTGAATAAACATGAGCAAAAAGATAGAACAACTAAAAATTTTAATTACTATGCTATATCTACAGCTACTACAGTTAGATTAGTTAACTAGTCGACAAGAATTAGCCTTT